>JABUQX010087335.1:20000-22500 GCA_015478945.1 Trachelipus rathkii
AACAAAACAAGGTTATCGTCTTGTGAAAGAGTTTTAAGTCTTAGTGGAAGAGGCTTTTAAGGGCATATATGCATTTTGTATGCAGTTTCTAGGCGAGGCTTGTTTGTTCAAATAAAAATGTTTTCTTGTATGAGTCAGAATTGAAATCGTGGGAAGAGAGTAAAGAATGTGGTCTGTTGAAACTTGTAAAGGTTTTATAAACATATTGCCACACATGTTGATTTTAGAATATTGTTTTGTATTCAAAACTGAATTCCGATAAAGGACCCCCCTTTAAGAAAGGAATCTTTATCTAAAAGATTTGAATGAATCAACATGGGTGTGCATTCTGTCCAAGGAAGAACACATACCTAGCATCCATCGAGATGGTAGTACTCGCATCTTCAGGATGAAGAGCATGGTTAAGTTTACAAATTCTGGAACATAAAGAAGTTTACTGTCCAGAAGAGTTACATGCTAAACTCTGATAGATTTAAAACAAAATAGGAAAACAAGATAAGTCTGGTGTCTGAGGTATAATATTTGCGGATGTGTAGTGTAGATCTAAAAATTTGGTAAGCGGATACCAGTGGTGCACGGTAGTCCGAAACTATTTCTTATTCCTTACGGTCATTTTAAAACGCTTTTCTTTCTTAAGAATGTTGAAAGAGTTTTTTAAACTATTTTTATTAGAGGCGGTTTTAATTGTTACTTTACGTTGCTTTAGCCTAATTTAAGATTAATCATGTAAATTAAAGCAAATGTTAATAATGTTAATATCGCGAAATTGATATCAACTACTTAAAAGAAAAAAATTAAAGCAAATGTTAATAATGTTAATATCGCGAAATTGATATCAACTACTTAAAAGAAAAAAACTTAATAAAACAAAAATGGTCGCCAGATCAATCAAATGATCAGATAAAACTTTAAGATTAATTAAAACAAAACGGTAAACATTAAAGTTAATGGTTAGTTAAAACAAAGCAGTTACTGACTTAATTGTAAGCTCGTAGCGGTGAATGCTAAGAATATTTCTTCTAAAAATTAAAAAAAAAAATAAAGCTAAATTAAAACTAACTTGAAAAAAAATGAAGCTAAAAACTTCTTCTTAAAAATGCTAGAAAACTGTAAAACTAAACGAAGCTGTGCAAAAATTAATAAAGCTAGCTTATTTTCTTATTATTATTTATTTTTATTTTTATTTTTATATAAAAAAAAGTTTTTTACTTTTTTATTTTTTATCCTATTTTTTATTTTTAAAAATGGTTGTTCCCCCCTCTGAGTGAAACACATTTATGTTGTAAAAAAATAAAAAAAAATAAGCGCGATTATAACTATGAAACTAATGCGGACTAATCTTAGTAATATAAACAAAACTTATGCTTTAAATTCAAAACTAAATGCTTTTCGTTTCTTCCTTCGATGCTACAAAAGAAATTAAACGTTTGGCAAAAGTTTTCTCAATGGTAAAAACTAGGTTATTTTAAAATTAAAATTGATATTTTTTAAATATCAGGAGAGCAAAAAAAAACGTGTTTCCAAATCTGGAAAGATTCTTATATATATATAAAACGTGTTCCTCTAATCTAAAAGAGCAAAAAAAAATCAAAAAAAATGTTATCATCAAAAATCTGTTCACTGGACATCTTTTAAATCAAAAAATTTATATTAAAAAATTAAAAGAATGGAGCGGCTAACTATAAAAACATAGTAAACAACGTTATGGTACATCTGGCTACATTCGCAACGTAATCAACGACTGGCTTGGTTACTTTAGGATACTCAGGAAAAACACAGGGGAAAACATCATCCCAAAAACTGGTAACTTCCTTTAAAAGGACCTAACTTTCAAGCGCTATTACGCAACATCAGACATGATGAGATGAAATAACTTAAGTCTTTTCCGTTTGAAGACCGGTTCGGTTACTTTAAGGATTTTAAGAAAAAATACAGGGGGAAACTTTCGGCCCAACTGGTAATTTTCCTTAAAAGGACCTAACCTTAGAACGCTGTTATGTAACATCAAACATAATAGGATGTATTACGCAAGTCTTTTTACGAAGGATTGCATTCAACAGAGCTATGATTTACTTTTAGTTATCGGTTCCCTTTTCAATTCAATAATAAAAAAACGATAGATGCCGCTCGAAACGGGCTTCCTGTTGCTTCCGACAGTTTCGGAGCAAAATTTAAAAAACTGACTGAAAATCATATCAAACATGGGTATACGCATCCTGAACATCCAGAGACCCGCTTGATTGTTTCAAAGTTTTTAAGGGGGAAATACCGGGGAAACTTTCGGCCCACGAGTAACTTCCCTTAAAAGGACCTGATCATCAGAGCGTCGTTAGGTAACATCTGTCTAATGAGATGAACTAACTCAAGTCTCTTTTACGGAGGATTACGCTTACCCTCCTATGATTTTAAATATATATATATATATATATATATATATATATATATATATATATATATATATATATATATATATATATATATATATATATATATATATATA
>JABUQX010087335.1:27500-30100 GCA_015478945.1 Trachelipus rathkii
AAGAATGTATGTACAACTATATATATATATATATATATATATATATATATATATATATATAATATATAATATATATATATATTATATATATATATATATATATATATATATATATATATAATATGATATATCTATATAGTATGTATATACACAAATGCTTTTGTATAGATACACAAGGGTTTGGGTAGGTAAAAGTAACTTTGGGGAAGATATATTTTCTTGCTTTGGGCAAAAGACGCACTCTAACTTTCACTCTATTCCTTTCGTATCCATTTATAATCTCAACTGCTTGGCCGGTCTCTAGCAAGACGAATGAAGTAGCTTCACTAAGATTTTGTGAGCCAACCTCGATATTTCCTATCGTGAGGGAACGGAAAATGCAAGGGGGAGTTTTGTTATGCATAGCTGACACGATCTATTTTGTACCTAGAACGTTCGGGAACGACTTATTTTGATTTTGTACGAAGCTAACAAAACAAGGTTATCGTCTTGTGAAAGAGTTTTAAGTCTTAGTGGAAGAGGCTTTTAAGGGCATATATGCATTTTGTATGCAGTTTCTAGGCGAGGCTTGTTTGTTCAAATGAAAATGTTTTCTTGTATGAGTCAGAATTGAAATCGTGGGAAGAGAGTAAAGAATGTGGTCTGTTGAAACTTGTAAAGGTTTTATAAACATATTGCCACACATGTTGATTTTAGAATATTTTTTTGTATATACAAAACTGAAATTAGATATATATATATATATATATATATATATATATATATATATATATATATATATATATATATATATATATATATACATAGTATTAATATATATATTTATATATATATATATATTATTATATCTATATATATTATATGTATATATATATATGACCTTATGAATTTCATGGATCAGTGAATTTTTTATTTAATTTCATATATTATTAGTGTTAGTATATGTTACTAGCAATTATTAAGATGCTGATAAGAAAGATACGAAATTTGAAAATATTAAAAATTAAATAATAAAGTAAGCAAAAACGTTCATTTTGCAGGAGAAAGAAAACGCATTAAAGTGCTAAAACATGAAAGGGTAAAAAATATTGTTTTGGTATTAAATTCTTTACTTTTTGATTTTTTTTTCATATATTGATTCTGTGTATACTTAACAATACTTATCATAACCTGAACTATAAGAGCCGTACAAAAAGATAAACTTAACCTATATGAATCGACGATGCAGTAAACCTATACCAAACCTATATGGATCTACGATGCAATAAACTTAAACCTAAACCATATGGATTTAATTTGCTGTACCTTTTTTTTCTTCCGTTTTTGGTTTTTTCTAGATAAGATTTTTGCATTTCAGAAAATATTACGGAGTCTTCTCTTTTCCCAGTAGCTGCCTAAACGTACGAAAGCCTAAAAAAGTACGATTTTATTAAATAATTACTTGTTTTGATATTTAGAATTTTTTGATCCTGCTTATCAGCACTCAAATTTATTGTTAGTATCATATAATAACAATATATAAAAACAAATAAAGGAAAACAAGATTCACTGATCCATGAAACTCATAACGATATATATTAATATAGTATATATATATATATATATATATATATATATATATATTATATATTATATAATATAGTATATATATATATATATATATATATATACTATATTATTATATATATATAATATATATAATATATAATATATATATATACCTGCATATATTTAATTAAACAAACATTTCAAAACATTTTGCAAGACCTTTATCCTTATCATTTTGATAAAAGTGAATGTCATTACATTTTCTCTTTTCGTAATTCAATTAAAAATATTTAATCAATTTGATTAGCTCTGTTAATAATAAAACATAAAAGGTGAGGGGTGACTGATTTAATTTTACTAAAGAAGTAATAATTAATAAATAGATTCCCCTTTTAACATATCTCCATTTTCCGTTTCATTTTAAGGTGAAAGAAACGGGAAGTCAGCACTAATTGGAGGGAAACTTAAGCAAAAATGGCTCCAAATACGAAACTGAATTTAATGCGGCCCCTTTTTTGAATTCAAGTTTGAATTGATGAAATCAATCCTTTTGGGAAGAGGAATATATTTCTCCAACATCAGCGTGTGCTTGAACGCATCATTGTAGCGTAATTCCTTTAGGGTAATCAATAATAATATAAAATATAATAATAATAATAATAATAATAAATAATAATATAATAATAATAATAATATAATAATAATAATATTAATAATAATAATAATATATATTCTAAATAAAATAATAATAATAATAATATATAATAATAATAATAATAATATAATAAATAATAATAAAAAATAATAATAATTTGTGAATGTATTTTGTCGCTATTGATTTCATACGCGAACCGTTTCGTGTGAAACAATTTCTGCTATTTAATTATTATTATTATATTATTATTATTATTATTATTATTATTATTTTTATTATTATTATTATTATTATTTTTATTATTATTATAATTATTCTATTATTATATTATTATTAATTATTAATATTATTATTATTATTATTAATTATTATGATTATTATCTCATCCATCATATCT
>JABUQX010087337.1:0-25010 GCA_015478945.1 Trachelipus rathkii
CTATCCTAAAGAGTAAATAGTGATAAATTTACAATGTGTCAAAATAGGGTGGGGAGTATATAGTATGTATATATCTATATATCCTATATTTATAATTATTAGGTAATAATATAATACTATATATATAGGGATATATTATTTATATTTATATAATATAAATTATATATACTAGGTTTAATAAAATTTAAATTCTTAGGTTTGTGAAATTATGAGCTATTTATTACTTTTCTAAAGTATGAATGATTAAAACCCCTTTGTTGCTATTAGGAAATCTATTTTATATTTTAAAAACACATAAAACACAATTAAAACTTAATATACATTTGCGAGCTTACAACATCATATAATCATAATAATTATAATTATATTATATACCTTTATAATTTAAGATTTAATATTCATCAAATACCTTTAATATATATATAATAGCATAATAAATATAGAACAACACACCAAGGATAGGCTATAGCCTGATCTAAGATTAACCAATCAAAATAATAACCAGATCTTGTCAACTAAAACAGAAATAATACATTAACAAGATCTAAACAAGACCACCTGATTTCGTATATTAGACAAAATAAATATTCACACGGGTCTATTACGAGAAGATAATAAAAATTATATTTTCCCCTAATATCCGTTAATACCAGTTAAACTAAATGTATACGAGTTTTTCTAACCAATATTTTCTTTCATCAGATCCTCGTATACATTAATACATTAAAAGATTTCGTTGTTCGTCTGAGAGGGAGATAGAAAAGATGAGAAAGATTCCTTTTTGTTATCTTTATACTGTCAAAATTATCCTACCACAACAAGTCTTCTAATTGGCTCAAAATGTGTTTAGGACTTAACTTCGGCCTATTATTCCAAGTTTAGAATATAAATGTTTAAACACGACAGGGAATGAGAAAAGATCACGTAGATTTTGAGCGGACATGTGCCTTTACTGCTGATACCACCCTCGTTTCAAAACTATTTTAATTATATATGGTCTTCAATATCTTTATAGCACATTATTTCCTGCAGTGTTTGAAAAATCTAAGGAAGGAGTTTTAGTTTTCCTAAAACTAGGAAGCCGATTCTGATCCTTCAAAGCTATCGCCCAATCATCAGAAAAAGCATCTCACTATGTTATCCTCTGCTATCTAAGATCTTGAAACCCTTCTCAGCTCTCACTTCAACTTCTTTCCAATCTGGAATCTCATTCTCTTTTTACAAGATATGCCGCCTGTTGCGGCTTTTGAAGTGTTCAAGTCCTAATCTGCTCGATATTAAAACTGTTCCTATGTTAAACACCTGTTTTATGATTTTTTCTTTGCTGCCTCTTAGGAGCTGCAAGAGGCAGACTGCCGTAGTGGCGCGGTTGACGATATAACAAAGCATTTTGACCAAGGTTATGGCTACGGCATTACATATAAGCTCCCTAGGAGGCTCCCTCCAATTCCTCCTTCTCCTTTGCTTCTTATGTCTAGCTTTCTTTCAAGTCGCTAAATCGGCTATTGTTGATCGGAGGACTTCTTCTTTTTCTGGTCAAGTAGTGGAGTTCCCTGCAGGTTCGGGTATCATGCCCTCACTAACTTTATTGCTACTTTTCATTAATTGATCTTCTCAACCTGTAGCAATACTAAAAGCGCTAAATCCAAAATTCACATGGAAAGCCGATGACCCGACCCTTCATTCATCAACTTTCATTAACGAATTCTTGTCTGGGTCCATCTTTTACACTTCCTCCTTTTCTCCGTCTAGAAATTGCCCTCTCTTTCTTCAGGATCATTTACCGAGGTTCTATTTGGCTCCCCGCATTGCTAGATAGAAATTTTGCGATTGGTGAGGGTCCGCCTCTCAACCTGTGAAATCAATTTTAATATTAAAAACGGCACACTTTACCCAAATCATCCCTCATGGCTAAAAATACCTCTATATAGTCCACTTTCCCTATCAAATTTTGACGGTTCTTTTCCGTCTCTCTCTTTGTTGTGAGCTATATAATACAATATTCCTTGGTGTCATTAAACATAAAAAAAATGTCTTTGGAACTCTCGTTCACATCACAACGGGTGGCGTGCGTGGTGCGGTTCTTTCTCAAAGAAATGGGAGTAAAATTACGTCTTAGTCCTCAACGAGCTCATATTTCCTTCAATCTCAGTTACTCCATCTATAAAAGGGTTTTTTCATCTCTCCCCTTTAACTACTGCATCTCACATTCTATGGGGGTGGGGCTCTTGTACATTTTTCTTTTTCGGACAGTTGTGGTTCTGAGTCAAAAAGCTTACCGCGGAAATAAAGAGCTTACTAAAAACTGTTATGTAATCTCAGTTCACACTTAGAACTCTATATCTTGAACGGCGCGATGTTGGTGCTCTTTTCTATATCTCTCTTCTATGGGTATCGCAGCGGCAGGTTGTTTGAAAAGATACCTTAACCGGATTCGCTTACCACCTAACAACTTTGACGAGGAAAACGCCCTAAGTAGCAAAAGTGGCGGTGTCGGTTTTTGGTATAATGCTGCAAACCGGTAGGTTTGTGTAGAATATTTGGTAACTGCCAGGCTAGTTTGCTGGCGGTGTTTCCTTTTTTGTTTTGTTCCTTATCCAGCCATTTATTTGTGAAAACTTTTCTTCCTTCCTAATCTGTGCTTTCTTGTCTGAATTTTAATATGCCTCCCTCACTTCAAGCCTGCTATATGTTATCTGCCGGTAATATTACGCTAGCGATGAAATTTTTGGAGGCAAAGAAATTGCCAACATACCCTCCTTGATTAAGCAATAGGGGCTTCCCCTGCCTTTGTAGTCGGTGGTGATAACTAAAAAATGAAAAAAAATAAAAAAAAAAAAAAAAAAAAAAAAATAAATGAAGAACGTTAACGTTACTTGATTAGACGTTAACGTTTCGCTACATTCTTTTATCGATAACAAATCGCACGTTTAATGTATTAATCGTCGTTAATTTACTTTTTTACGATTATACGATTAAATAATTAAACTTAGACGTAACTTGTCTGCATTAAAAAAACGGTGCCCCTTTGTATACTAATAAATTAATAAAAATATTTTTCTCTGCAAATCAATAAAATAATATAAACTATTACTCGGCTATATCTTACTAAATAATGTCTCACTATTACTCTTAATTATAAAACGATACGGTCCATTGATTTTATAAACCCTAATATTACATAAACTACTAAGGTATAATATAATAACTATATCAGTATATTATATATATTTATTATACCCTAAATTATATAATAGGTAGTATATATCTATATATATAAGATATACATTATATAAATATAGAATGAACTATTTATCAAGGAAAAGCTACTGTATAAATGAATCTCTCTTTCGTATATTTTATGACGTTAATGATTAACACACCCTTTTGTTTGTCTATTCCCAAGGTAATATTTCTTTTTCATATGTAGAAAATTCACATAAAATACACCAATTTAACAGCCCTTATAATAAACATTTGCGGCCTTTCGTCACTCTGTAAGTAACATACCTCTTTCGGAGCTTTGGACAATTTAACCAAGGGGGCGAAAAGCTTTCCCTTAAATATGTGATTAAAGGTCCCTATTGTATTAATTCTTGAGGAAGTTGGTTATGTCTAAGAATATTTTGTAGAATAGACGAAATCTCTTCATGATATTAGTTTGTTCTGTTAATACCATTTAGTTCTATAGTTTGATCCCTTACATGCGGACTGGGCGGTGAAATGTCATTGAAGATTGTATAGTGCAAAATGTTTTCTTGCACAGATTTCTGATTTTGTGTTTTGTCTATTAAACGAAAATGAGAGAGCTAGGGATCAAACCATATAGACCTATATAATCAGAACAATAGGTAATAAAACAGAGAGTTCAGCATCCCTCTACACAAAAATATCATTAGATAACCAACCTATAACATTTGCAAATGGAACTTAATATAGAATATCACATTAGATAAGGAGAGTTTTTCGGGGCTTCTTGCCCGTATTTAATCTGTCAAGAGCTACTTGATAGGAAACCCGGTCATATTACTTACGGATATGAACTTGAATAAGCTTCGCTATTTCATATAAATTGTATTATTAAGTTTTAAGTTGTGTTTTATGTGTTTTTTAAATATTAAATTAGGCTATTGGATATGTTAAATAGGGTTTGGTAAAATTTTAATCTTATCTATTAATATTATTTTATTAATAAGATTTATATATATTAATTTATATATGATTTTATTTATATAATATATATATTTTATTATATATATAATTAATACCTAACTATATTATATCGTCATTAATATATATATTATATATATTATGTGTGTGTTGTGTGTGGTGTTGTGTGTGTGTGTGTGTGTGTGTGTGTGCTGTGAGTTTGTTAGGTGATGGTGTGTGTTTGTGTGTGTGTGTGTGTTGTGTGTGTGTGTGTGATGTGTGTGTGTGTGTGTGGGTGGTGTGTTGTGTGTGTGTGGTGTGTGTGTGTGTAAGAGTCGTCTGTGTGTGTGTGTGTGTGTGGTGTGTGTGTGTGGTGTGTGTGTGTGCTGTGTGTGTTGTGTTTGTGTTTGTGTTCGTCGTGATGATGTGTGTTTGTGTGTGGTGAATGTAGTGGAATTGTAGATCACGTGTACGTTGTGTTGTGTGTTTGTGTAGTTGCCCACCTCGATGCATTGTGTCGTGATGTGATATTGCCTGTCCGGGCTGTGTGGGTGTGTGTGAGTGTGTGTGTTGTTTTTGTGTGTGTGCCTTGATGTGTGTGTGTGTGTGTGTGTGTGTAGTAGTGTGTGTGTGGAGATGTGCTGGTGTTGTGTGTGTGTGTGGTGTGGTGTGTTAGGTGTGTGTGTTGTGTGTGTGTGAGTGTGTGTGTGTGTGTGTGTGTGTGTGTTTGTGTGCTGTGTGTGTGTGTGTGTGCCTGTGTGTGTTGTTGTGTGTTTGTGTTGTGGTGTGTGCTGTGTATTTTGTTTAATTTGTGTGTTGTGTGTGTGTGTGTGTTGCATAGGGCCGGGTGTATTCTGTGATAAGTGTGTGTTTGTGGTGTTGAATGTATGCGTGTGTGGTGTGCATTGTGTGTGTGTAGTGATGTGTGTACTGAGTGGTGTGGTGTGATGTGTGTGTAAGTGTCGTGTGTGTAGTGGTGAATATGATAAGTGTGTCTGTAGTGTGTGTAGTGGTGCTTGTGCTGAAAGTGTGGGTGTGGGTGTGTTGTGTGTGTGTGTGTGTGTGTGTGTGGTGTGTGTGTGTTGTGTGTGTGTGTGTGTGTGTTGTAAGAATATTTGTGGAAGTGTTGTTGTGTGTGTGTGTGTGTCGTGGGTGGGTATGTGTTTGTGTGTGTTTGTGGTGTGTTTTTTGTGTGTGTGTGTGTTTGTGTGTCGGTGTGTGTGTGTGTGTGTGTGTGGCTCTTTGCTGTTGTTGTGTGTGTCGGATATTGTGTGTGGTGTTTTTCTGTGTGATTACGTTTTTTTGAAAAAAGGTTATGAATGTTGTTGTTGGGTGTGTAAGTTTGATTGTTGTAGTGATGTTTGTGCTGTTGTTGTTTTCCGAAGTTAATGAAGATTTGTGTTGTGTGTGTGTGGGGTGTAGTGTGTGGTTTGTGTGTGTTAGTGTGTTACAACATACCATTATATGGTGTGGTGTGATGGTTGTTGTGTGTTGTTTTGTGGTGTGTGTGTGTGTGTAGTGTGTCGTGTGTGATGGTGTGTGTGTGCTGTGTGTGTGTGTGTGTGATATTTGTTAGTGTGTGTGTTGGGGTGTAGTGTGATGTCGTGATGATGTAAGTGTAGATGTTGTTTGTGCTGTGTTGTCCATTGTTGGTGCTGGATATGTGGATTTACCAAGCCACCAAAATTAAAAAAAAAGGGACCAAAAAAAACAACGATTGTATTGGTTAAAGTCTGTTAGGGTTTCGTTAATTGGGATCGTCGATTGAATATATTAAATATGATATTCAAGTTTTTGTTTTTTATATTACCTAGGCCTATACATATACATTAGCAATTTGTGAAACCTGTTTAATATGAATCAACTATAAAGAAAAATTCTATTATCAAAACGCAAATTCTCATAAAGATATATAAATTAGGAGAAGAATCACCACAGGCTAAAGCCCAACACCACCACGATGGACAGAACCTGACACACAAAAAAAAAAAGGACAACTAGCTTTTTCTGAGTTAAATTGCATTTTAAAAGCAACTTGTTATCAGGAGCATATTCACGCCACGAATACCAATTGTAACCAGAAACCAGCAAGGCAACAAAATTCATATTAATAAACAGAAGATATTTAACAAAAAAACAAAAAAAAAAAAAAAAAAAAAAAAAAAAAAAAAAAAAATTAATAAAAAAATAAAAAAAATTTTCTTTTTGGTTTATAAGTCTCCTGAACGAATCCAAGCAAACAAACACATTAACCTTATACCTACAAACCGGTAACTCAACTTTGACAATTATACACCTGAGGGACACCTTAATCAAAATTCTCTTAAAACTCACTCATAATTCGGAAACCGTTTTTAAGAAACCGAGACCTAGGATACAACCTTACTCCAAACAGCATACCAAACCAACAGTAAGCCAAAAGAAAATACACAAATTAAGTAATGATATTCCAAGTCCTGGTACAAATGCAATTTCAGAAGCAACCATGATAAAGGGCGCTAGATATACTTGTTAACTTTATTTCATCTTTTCACAGGCTTAGCTTTAAACTCATTTCACATAAAAAACTATAAAACTAATAAATGACACAACGAGATTTGTTTCTATAGTTATATCATATGACATAAATAATAAGAAAGATGAGAATACATTATTCCTATCGATCAATAAAAAAGGACAATTACATCATGATTTCTATCAACAATAAAAAATAAGATTACATCATACTTTTATCGTCAATGTAAAATAAAAATCAATAACAATAATTTA
The DNA here is from genome assembly GCA_015478945.1 of Trachelipus rathkii. NCBI lineage: Eukaryota > Metazoa > Arthropoda > Malacostraca > Isopoda > Trachelipodidae > Trachelipus > Trachelipus rathkii. The sequence continues at coordinate 6,919 of JABUQX010087337.1, forward strand.
AAATATCATTAAACTAGATGAATACTCAGAATACAAAAGAATGTAAAATTTAATAGTTAATGAAAATAAAGCACTAAAGTAAACATCTTATACTAAGTTAACACATAACGGGAATCAAAATGACAAAATTTTATTTTAGTTAAATTACAAAAAAAACAATCAATATAAAAAAAACAAATAAACAAAACTGAAAAAATATATAAATAATAATAAAGATAAAGTCAAGTATTAACATTTTCCATTTAAAAAATAACTGAAAGAAGGAATACTAAATCAAGGGTAATTATAAACGATACCTTATTCCTCTGCATTCAACTATAACCATAAAATGTAAAGATAAATCTCATAAGATTACTGGAAGGATTTCTGCCATTTGAAGAAATATAACATCAAGAAAACCAATTTTTTAAGATATTTAATATGATGCGGTTTGGTGAAAATAAATAATTCTCCGTTAAGCAACGGTGGATCGGCAATCATTTTAATTAAATTTGATCATCAGCATTTGAAACAAAAATAATGTGTTTCATTGATAGGCTATTTCACTCCTATGTTATCAATTAAAAGGAAATGCTTAGAAAAAGGTTGCGAAAAAAACCGCTAAAGAATAATAAATTTTTTATATCTGCATGTCATTCATTTTCAATCTCAACTCCTGAAGCTCTAAAAACCCTCAACCTCCATTTTCAAATACTGCCAGCTTTCGGCAGGTTTTTTCATGAATACAAAGTTTTTTATATAACCAATATTTCATCTAGTTCTGCAAATTTAACTCCCTCCCCCCCGTTGTTTTATAAACATCTTAACCACCTTCTAATACGCCCGCCCCTCCTTCTTTTTCTCCTTTAACTTTCCCTCACACCTTACCATTCACCTAATTCTAGAACTGCCCTATAAAGTAACGACTTTTCTCCCACACTCATCTAAAGTTCCTCTCTTTTATTCTTCCTGAACATTCATCAATCCTGGTATTCTTAAATTGAGCCTCTCTGCCTTCCCCTCTCAATATACCTGCGGACGCATTCTTCTTAGCATTTGAACAAATAGTGATTCCACTTTGAAGTATGCCATCCACTTCCTCTAATTCTCCTCTTTCTCAAAACAAATTTCACCACAAAAATATTACAAAAAAATATCCCTAAGACATAATTATAATTAGTTTTCATAAAACACAAAGACAAATGTCTTAAACAAAATACTAGCAAACAATTTTATAGAATTTCAATATTTGTTTTTTATATAACAAATATTTAAATTTAATATTGCTGAAAACCTGTTTTAATATATTCAAGTAAAATACCAAATTAAGGGACACAATTTACGAGAAAGACCTTATTCACATAATAACATTTAAATCAAAGAACACTAAACAACAACAAACAACAGCAAAAACATCAAAATGAGTAATTATATAATAATAATACAATAATAGTAAATTCAGCATAAAATAAAATTATAGTTATTATGTAAAATTATTGTTTAATAATAATAGAAGAAAATATTATTAATTTTACACCTAAAAGAGCATTTTTCAGCATTTGAAAATATAGAGTGTTTCATTGAAATTGAAAATTCAAAAAGCAGAAAAACAACGCCATTTGTCCTTAATGACAGAACACAGTTCCCTTAAGGAAGCTTCAAATGGACCACCCTGTTTTACTCTTGCAATCAAATACTTACCAAATTGTAACTAAAATTACATCTTAAAAACCCTATCTTAGTGAATCAAACCTAGAGTTTACACATATCATAAACTAAGTTTACTATTGGTTCTAAAATTTCGAAACGAAAAACAGTTACCAAACAAATCAAATTGTAGCTCGAAATTCTAATTTCACAATACAGGATCAAATATAATTACCAAGTTAGAGAAAGAGTACTCTTAAAAAGCTTTGAAGATCTCGCTTTAGGTTAGGATATGATCTATACAAGGACAGTTAGAACATAATTATAATAAAATCAAACATATTAAATTTATATACTTAAATTTTACCATGTATATTTGAGTTTTTAACTCAAAAATAAATTGGCCGAAAAAAAATCTCACTCATAAATGGCCATTCTATCAAGACGGGATCTCATGTTGATCAACATTAAATAAAGGATTTTTTAGGACTTACAAAAAGACAGCTAAACTTTAACGTTTTCCACCAAATAACTGCAATTTTGCATACACATGACATTCCTATAATTCATATCTAACAAAATTAATGCACCTATAACAGCGAAATATCCTTTTTTCCACTAACGTTCTGATAGGCTGCTTCATAATACAATTGACGTTTATAATCAATTTCCAATATTGTTTATATACCAAATATCTATTAGTTCATCAAATGACTAGTTTTAATAAAATTAAATTGAGCTTCGAAAGTTAAGCTTTTTTTTTAATTTTCAATTACAATTTAAGGACTCTTAAACTCTATTTTCCTCAATTTCAACATTTGAATTATTGGTAATTCTTAAACAATTGAGTTTAAACGGGCAGTTTTCAGCATTTGTAAATTTAATATAATGTGTTTCATTGAATATGCAATTTTAAAAAGCAGAAAGCGAATTTATTAATCAGTTTTCGGTGTCTTAATGACCGGTTTTATAATGAAATTTATATTTGTTTTATCAAGGCTAATTCATTTATTTTTAAAAATCCACAAATAAAAATTCAACTTCGAATTACCTTTTTTAAAAACTTTTCACATTAACAAAATTAAAGAACTTTAAAAGTTCCCTTTCTAAATTGTCAATCACATTTAAATTATGGTATTGTATATTGAGTTTTAAACCGGATTTTAGCATTTAGAAAAATAATAGTTTCATTGAAATGCAATTTCAAAAACCAGAAAGCGCATTTGTGTTGAAATATTTAGGTTTTGCCTTTTCATTGCCTGTTGATGAACTATTTGATTGGATAATATCAAAATCTTTTAAAAGGTTTTCTTTAAACCCGCTGTTTTTAAATAAAAAAATTTATACTTCTAAAATTAAGACGCTTTTCTTAATTTCAAACATTACACAATTGAACTCTTAAAAGTAACGATTATCTTCCTAATTAAGCGATTTCTTGAAATTTTGGTACTTATAAAATTTGAAGTTTTAACCAGGTATTTTAGCAAATTTGAAAAATCACTCCTATATGAAACATTTCAAAAACAGAAATCGTTACTGTTGATTACTATTGAATAGCAAAAGATGGCGATTTTAAATGATTTCAATATTTGTTTTTATATATCCGGATTTAGGTAGCTACGCCATCCAAAATGAAAGTTTCAGTTACTTTTGTCTTAAAATTTTTTCAACAAATATATATATATAACAAGTACGGTTTTCCTAATTCAACATTTGAAATTTATTTGGTATTCTTAAAATTGAGTTAGCGGAATTTTAGCATTTGAAAAAATGATGTGGTGATGAAACTATTTAAGACGAGTCATTACACGAGGAATGACCTTTTTTATGTCATTTACTCTATCAAAATAAAATGATTTTGAGTCTTCATTTAAACCACACACTGCAAAAGATATTCTAACGAAGATTGACAAAATGTCATTGTGAAGTCACTATGATCTGGATAGTCGTAGGCTGGGCATTGCCTATCTACTTAATTTAGATGATAAAAATATCGTCGATTGCATATAAATATATATAGCGAGAGAGCGAGAGACGCGAAATTAAAAACCAACCAGACTTTTAACTCGTTACTAACAGTACAGTTTTCTACAAATTTGCCTATATAATATATATGTATATGTGATAAATAAAATTATATTACTCATATATATATATATATCTTATATATATAACATATAATAAATTTCACTAATATATATAATATAGATAGATATTTATATGGTTAGTTGATAGGTGGGTAACACATGGCTAGTTTCGCTGTACGAGGTGGTATGTATTATCATCACTTTATCTCAATTTATTCATCGCTTGCGTGCTGTATGTGCATGGGTGTTGTTGTTGGTTGGCGCAGATTCTGTCGTGATGTTCGCCGATGTGCGCTCTTGTCGTTAAATAGACGTGAAGTGTGTCATACTCGTGAATTCGACTTTAAAAGGCGTGATCGTATCTGCTTGAACAAAAACTATAAAAAAACTTGTTATATATTCTAAGTTATTTAGTTGTTGATTTAAAATGTTTAGTGTAGACTACCTTTACCAATTGTCGTTAGCTCTATATATTAAAACAAAAAGTCCGCTCTTGCTATCTTTGATTGAGCCAAATTCTTGATCAATATGCGCGCTTCTTATGTTACACACGATTGCTTAGATTGATGGGTAGCATACAACTATGATGATATATTCAATCCCCAGAGGATACAAGAAAAATAGACAAAGAAGAGAGAAAGAAATTATACATAGAGAATACTCATGGACAGCTTGGTTCTCGTAATATATATAGAGTCATCTTTACCTCTACCTCTGTTTGATAATAGTGAGAGATAAAGACACATGGTGCTGGCTCGAAGCGTATTGCGAGGACGATACACATGTCAGGAGAGTAGGTTACTAATTGACTAGGCATACCTTACACTTTTGTTATGCTATTTTGCTATCTACGCACCATTGTATTATAAAAAGTAGATTTCCTCAAGATGATTTTCCTGGTAGAATTGAAATCCCGAGATTATGTAGGTATACGGAGGCCTCCATATGAGTTTTCACAGTGAGATATATCGAGAGGAATAATGCCTCAATTTGTGTGTATCTTAAAGCTGAATAGAATTGAGTGAGACTATTTGGTATGTTTTGATACGTTTCTTTTAATGTAATAGAATATGATGTTAACCCCACTTTACAGGCTTTCATTTACATTTTTCTCAGGATAGATGGAATCATACTGAGGAAACAATTCCGGCAGAAATAACGTACCAACAATTAAACAATGTCCTGAGAATGTAAATCTATTTTTATCTGACAAATATTGAGAGATGATCTGATGATGGGTTTTTTGATGACCTAGGTGTCGTATGACAATGAGGGATTGTGGTTTGAAAGCAAACGTAGATAAGAGCAACGGTATTATACAATATGAGACATAGTGAGCAGTGAATAGAATAAGTCTCGCTGTCGCTCGACCTGCGCCATGTATTGTCTTATATGGAAATGGAGGTAGTCAAGGACATGGAACCATGTCGATCTTGGAAGTTGTAGATATATTTAATAGATATAAATGTGTCTTGAGAGTAGTCGCAATTTCTGGAGCGCGTATGATAGGATGAGTGATAGGTTAAGAAGTTGAAGTTACCGTAGGAAGGGTAGCCTCGTGCTTACCTCTTTTACATATGCCTAGTGTTATGAAGTGTCTGAAATGGATTTAAGTGTTCTGAGTTTGGTGACTAGGGAGTATCTTTGCATGAGGGTACGATTTTTTGTTTAGATGTGTGTTTTAAGTGTAATGTTTTACAAGGGTATAAGGAAACGTTAGTATGTGTCTGAAATGGAAGGTATAGATGTTACAGACCATTTCGGTTGGTTATGTGAGATACTAAATCGTAGGGAGCGATCGTTCTCACGGCTGTGTGAGCAGACGATATTGATTTAATAATGGAGGAAATTGAAACGTATATAAGCGCCTAGAGATGTGGGCGTCTGTTTGCATAAGAAAGGAGTAAATGAGCATAAGAATTTAACGAGGTTACAATTGAGACGTATTTGTTTGGTCTTTTTTTGTTTATGTTGAAGAGGATCGGAATGATCACGACAGGGTCTCGCTGATATCATATGGTGTTGATTTATATAGGGTATGTGTTTTGTACGATATGGCGTATTGCTCGGGAGAATTCGGGATTGAGGTCGCTGGCTCGCGGAAGATGCGACAGTTAAAGTGGACTAATGTCAGTATAGCGGATGTTCAGAGAGAGCGTCAGTTGCGTGCGTTTGCAAGGCTGTGTCACCACTTTCGGTCGATGTATTAGCAAGAATAGGACAGTATAGTGGTTGTGACGACTTAAATTAAGAAAATTATGTTTAGCGAGTGAATTTCGGGGTTTATGAAAAGGAAGGTGGATAGTCTGGCTTTTTGTGCTCCTCAGTGTTGGGATGATAACCTTTCTCACCTCGTGACTGACAGTTGTCGCCACAGCATCAGAGTCGAGGGGGTGCGTGAAAGAGCCGTCGTGCGCATTATGAGACTGACCTTCATAGTGGATCTCCTATATATTTCTGACTGCGACGGGTTCTTACTTTATTATGGGCTTCTTTTCGACTTGCTGTCTTAATCATATTACCATACTACTCACTCTAGTTCGTTTTTCGTGATTCTGCGTGCGGTTGATTAATACATATATTCTCACGGTATCACGGCTCTCTATATCGTTAGGATAAAAGATAGATGGGTAACAATAATAAGATAGAGTAGAATAATATCATAATGAAACTAAATAATATATATAATAATACTAAATAATAATAATAATAAATAATCATGCAATGAATATACAGTTATCGTACCAGCAGTACCACTACTAACGATTTATATAACTACTTATTATAAATCATACCTATATATATATACTATGCCTCACAATTAATCAGATACATATATGATCATTTTACATATATGTAATTTTTATAAGTTATATAATTTTTTAAAGTAATTATTTTAATTTCACCAGTAATTACTATATTTAATATTATATATATATATTATATATATATATATATATATATATATAAATTAAATATATATAATATTTATATATATAATTATATATATAAAGATTATATCTAGTATTTCATAAAACCTCAATTAATTTATAATTAAAGAATTAAAAGCTCTCACGATTCGCGATTACGAACAGATTTACCGTAAATAGGAACAATATAAATTTTTAAAAGCGAGCCGATATTTTTTTTAAAAATAATTGGTTTATTTTTCAAACTTGAAGTTGAGACAGGCGCTTGACAACGAAGTTTTCCTCATATAGTTATTTTAGTATTATATGTTAAATATCATTTTTATATAAATCATTTTTTAAAAATATTATCCGGTTTAGTGTATTCCGAATAGAGTATATATATTAGAGAATACGTCTGAGTATATAAAAATGATTGCCATATATATTAATTGCCATACGCGAAGGTAACAATATCGGAAAGGCTACTATATATATATATATATCATTTTATCTATAATATACTCACATGTTATATATATATATATTATATTATAATATTATATATATATATATATATTAATATATATATATTAATCATATATAATATTAATAATATTATTTATATTATGATAATATATTATATTATATTAATATATATATACTATATATATATATATTATATATATAATATAATATATATATATATATATATATATATATATATATATATATATATATATCTTAATGATTATATATATATATATATATATAATATATATATATAATATATTATATATATATATATAGTATATATATGAGGAGAAAGCAAAAAATTACAAATCTTTAAATGGAAAACATTAATCGAAAAAAAAACAAAAAAAACAAACAAAAACAAGAATGAACATATGAAAGTCACTTGAAAATTTTTCGAATCCGAATCCCAAACCGCGGTCGGTCCAGTTTCTGAAGTAGCATCTTCATTCTTCACTATTATTCGATTGCCCTCATTAATAATCCTTACATTCACTATATAATATAACTAACCTATATTACACTATATAGTCACGTGCACAGCCTAATTATAATATCTAATCGCTTTACCCTCTGGTATTTAAACTCATTTCTCCTTTGTTGCTATACTAGGCTTATCATACTATTCATTGATTTTTACTTATCACCCTTTTATTTATATTTGCATCAAACAACGTATAAGTAGGGTTTTCACTTTATGGGTCGTATTAGCGTTTAGCTTTATTAGGTTTTATTCTGAATAGCTCTAATAATCTCTCTCTAGTCATATTGATATAATATCACTATCCCTGCATTTCGTATGTAATATTAAGGAATTTACAGGCTTATTAGGAGATCGTGCTACCTCTATATAGACGTAGAGAGTCATAAGAAGCCTTGTATGTCTTTTATCTTTCGTCTTATTACACATAAAAAACACTTTTTTTTTTATCTGCTCCCGTCCGCCACCCTTCCTCTACAACCGTTCAGTTATTTTTATCTTTCTCGAGATCCTAGTTTTACCCTGCTATCATGTGGGAGATTAATGATATTTCAGTAACTCATATACCCGAATTGGGTATTTGATTATTATTAGCTCATCTAATATACTTTCGGTGTTCGAGTCAAAATAAGTTGTATCTCGTACTTTACTGTTAATCATTTTTCAAGAGAAACTACTCCTACTAAAGCCTAGGAGTATGTAGGTAATGGCATAGCACGTATCTCTTTGCTGAACAATTTTTCATTACTTATATAATATCTGTCAAAATACTATTCCGGTTTCGTGATGAGATTTAACGACGAATCCACTTAAGGGCAAAAAAAGCATATAAATAGCCTGGTGTGTGAGGATATCAGCAATGGATCTACTTGCTCGAATCTTCCAAGGGATTCTGCTTTGAGACCAAACGAGATACGTGCTGTTCCCCGTATGTGCGGCCTGAGGTTCCTAATGTGAGATTTAATGGTTTCCACTCACCATTTTCATGTTTTACGGTGATTCGTTACATTTGTGCACTCTCTTCCATATGCATCGTCTCTTTAGAATTTCTCTCTATCTACGATACTGATAACTTTCATAAATAGGACATTTCCATATGTCAAGACGTCATTGACAATATTACTATTAATAAACATGCAAAATATACTGATATATATTTTATTTACTTATTATATTTTACACTAGCATTATATCTTCGTTATACCTATCTATATTAATGGTAGAGTAGGATACAATAATATATTATAGCGCCATAGCTAACAGCATTAGTCTGACTAGATATATTAGCACCAACCTATTCTACTCATACACTTCTTATCTGGATCTGTGGTCTACACTTTTGTGTTTGGGTCGGGTATCTATCTGCCATAAGACTTCAGGCTCTTCCTTCTCTGGACGGACTTCTCCTTTTCTCACTCCCTTCTTACAGTAAGGATTTTCCTGATCTCCTTCTTATTTCACCATTTCTCCAGGATTTCTTTTTCTCACTTGTCTTACCGGAACACGGGATATCAAACACATTAGGATCTTAGCCCATACACATATCGAGACGACTGTGCTACCCACCAACTTGTCCGCCCGTTGTCATCGATTGCCTTCCCTTTTCAAATCTGTTTAAGTTGATTTGGACGTTCAAGGCTCGCAGGATTCGAGGCATTTTAAATAGACTTGATGTTAAGGTATATATTTGTTCGTTTTATAGCCCTTCCATACACGTAATAGAAACTCTACCACTCCACATGGTCCCTTAAAAGGCACTACTCACAGGCTGATTTGGTAGAACAGCTTGATAATGAATTTTAGGGCACTTGAGAATGCTATTGTATACCTTATAACGCCGGGACCGATTATCTCATGCCATCAATACTCAATTATCAATTATATTCACTTTTTACTTATATAATTCATTTTCACAAGCTTCTAAGAACCTATTGTTTCGAGCTTACCACCCATAAAGATTCCCCTTTGGCATCCCGGAAGACATCCACTAAATGACTCCTGTGTATCAACTAATTATTTGTTTTTGTTATGAGTATTACTCATTGATCAGGATTGTCATTTTGTTATATTATAATAAGAAATAATAAATCGCCTGCCGTGAGCAATATCTGTTTTCAAATTCATCATATCGAATGATTATGGATTTTCTATCGTGCCTTTACCTCTTATCTTACTTATGGTGTCATTTAATCTATTAAGAATTTGATTTATCATTATGCACTTGGTCGTCAATCAACAATCATAATGCTCTCTCCAAGACTCAGAAATAACACTTAGTACGCTTAAACAGGGTAAAACTTACGGGAAAAACCATTGTGGAGCCGTTTTTTTGGAACACGCTGTTAACCTTGGCAAATTTAATAGCCACAAGATGAGGAACTGTTTTCCGCACGGACTTAACGTTTAAAAAAAAAAAAAAAAAATTCAATCCATCCCTTGAAAACTAAAAAAATTAGCTAACTAACAGCGAATATGAATACATTTTTGGAATCCTTGTAAAATTTTTAGTTAGTTTAGGGTAAGAGTGCGCACGGAGTCACGGACGCATTTTCCTCTCACCTTTCCTTTGTGGTTGCCAAAAAAAAACAAAAAGAAAAAAAAAAAATTAACCAAATATTGGCTATTTTTTTTTTGGGGGGCATGAGCTGGGAAACTAGTGCTATTCACTTTTTTTCAGGGTTGTTTGTCAATCTGGAATATACAGACCTTTAGTTGCTTATGCCATAATCTACGTGGTTTATCTACTCCTCTAGTTAATATATATTATGATATAATTATAATCAATTAATTAATTATAACTTCACCTAGATTTTTATTATTTTAAGTACAATTATATAAAAAAGAGGCAATTATATACAAGGCAAATGATATGTTATTTTCTAATCCGCTAGGGGCAAAAGGAAGGACCCTTGTTTCAGCTGTACTTTATTAGTTCATCCTCAAGGAGTCACATATCCGACAAGTAGTTCAAGTGGGTACGAAAAATCATTTTTTTATTATATTAATATATATATATATTATATTAATATATATATATATATATAACTATATATAATATATATATATATGTTTATATTATAATTATATATATATAATATATATTATATATATATATAATATAGTATATATATATTATATATATATGATTTATACTTAAGGTTATTCAATATATAACGGCATGTTGGGGGTCATCTGAGTGAGACGGGGCACTACTACAGGCGGTGGATAGTATTTTTTCCATTAAAATACGTATATAGTATACCGTAAGGGGAGTAGGGGATAGTAGCGAAGGATAATATACTATATACCTCATAGCTGAACACCCTACCAATATATCAAAAGAAGCGGATATAGGGTTATTACCGGTATAATAAGTATATAACCTTTATTCGACCGGAAGTGGGAGGGAAATTAGTATTATAATATATATATATATATATATATTTAGTGAGGCTGACCCATGGCTTTAGTCAAAGATGCATGATGTGCTTAGTCCCCTTTGAGGAAAGAATAAACTATAGAATATTGTTTTTAATCGATATGCCGTGGTAAGAGTATGCTGCAGGAACACCTTATGTTCTGAAGTATCTGGTGACTTATATTATGGGTAAATTAAGTTGTCAACATTATATTGATTAAGCAAATGGACTCTACCCCTCGATGGGTACAGGTTGGCGGGTACTGTGGTGGTCGTGTTATTCTCTTCTCAACATGGTCAAGATATGAGAAAAGAGTAGAGAGAGGAGAGAGAGAGAGAGAGAGAGGAGAGAGAGAGAGAGAGAGAGAGAGAGAGAGAGAGAGGAGAGAAGAAGCGAAGTACGTTTAACAGATCTCAATTTTAATCTGTATCCCATCAGAATGAATATGTGTGACGTTTAATTACCAGAGTATATTATATATATATTACATGCCTCATTTATATCAATGTCCTCCTTTAGGCAAGGATTCCAAACTTGTTCATAGTATTCAATTACCTTATATTATTGGACTCTTGATTATGATATGTTAATTATTTTTCAGGATATAATCCTGTTGTTGTTCCTTTTTTTTGTCCCACCATTTTATTCCAAGCATATCACTCTTTATATTTCTCTGTACTGATCTTAATTTTGTGTGGTTATAGGGTCCAAGTTTCATAGCCATGTCATTAAGTATAGTTATTTTTTATTTATTTTTTTTTTTTTTCTCCTTTTTCTCATATTCTCAATTATATATATATATAGTACTATATATATATATATTTCTAATACCCCGTAGATCATGTTCTGGGATAGTGTTGTTGATAATTATTTGTAGTGGTCCTATGTACTCATTAAACTTTCTGATTTTGAAGGATTTATTCTTTATATTATATATTATATATAACTAGTATACATATATATATAATATATATATTATATATATTATATAAATTTATTAAAATATATATATTATATATATATATATATATATATTCGTATCTATATATATATATATATATATATATATTATATATATATCGTAATATATTATATATATATATATCTATCCTATAATTATCTATTAAATATACTTAATATTATATATATATATTATATATATTATATATATATATTTATATATATTATATTTTATATATATTATATAATATAATATATATATATATATATAGTTCATTCTTATATATATATTATAATATTAATATGTATATTTATATAAATATTAATATTATTATATATATTATATATTACTGATTATATATATAATATCTAATATAATATATATTATATATATATATTAATATATTTATATTATATATACTATATCTTATATATTTATATAATATATAATATTATGTATATATATAGTATATAATATATATATATATATAATTATATATATATATAGATATATATATATTTAGTATATAATTATATATTAGATATATACTATATATATACTATAATTATTTGTATATTATATTATATTATAAAATTATATATATATATATCAATATATAATATATTATAGTATATAATATATATATATATATATATAATATAAGTATTATACTATAATATATATATCTATATATAGTATATATATATTATATATATATATATATATAAGTATATAATTTGCATACTTACATGTGATACAATTTCAGTCTTCATTAAATGCGGTATCGGTTATGATCTATTACTGGACACACCACACCTAACCTCCTGGTAATCACCGGGCAAGCTCACTGTATCAAAGTAGGTCCCCTTGGCCCAAGCCCACTCATTTTACCTCCAAATGCAATCTCTCCTCTAGCTTATTGGGGCAAAACGAAAACCAAGGCATCTGCACATACTGTGTTTCTAATTATATATATATTTATATATAAATATATATATCTAATATATATAAGTATAGTATATTATATAGTATAATAAATTTATATATATTATTAAAGTTACTTGAGTCTATATATATATAGAAATTATATGCACGGTATATTATATATATATATAATATGATATCTTTTATAATAATACTATATATTAATATAATATATATAATTATCGAATGGCGTAATTAAGGGATAGGCTGGGTCAGTTCAGTGCCGTAGTCTTATTTTTAAGGAACAAATTAATAAATTAAGAAAAACATTAAAAAATATTATAAAAAAAAGTTAATATTAATAGAAAGTCTCAAACATTGTCTAATGTCTTCAAATATCTTAATAGAAATATAAAACAAAAATGATCTGGTTTATGCTTTGCCTGCCATCCCTGTTTACTTGCCTAGAGCCTTTAAGGTAGGCGTTAGCCTGGAAATAAAATATATTTATGCGATCTATAACCTTGCATGATGTGTCAAGGAGGCGAGCCTGCGTGCGTCGTACTCCGGGGCCGCCGTGCATCGTTAGATGTTGGCCATAAATAGTTTTTTTTTAAATTTTCTTTTGGGTATACAATTTATCACTTGCAAATTTTAATTAAACTTTTATATTAGATTATAGTATTAATAGTATATAGTACTATATTTATATACTATACTATAGTACTATCATTATATATACTATATATATATATATATATAATATATATGTATATATATAAGCATATATTATATATATATATATATTATACTAGTGATTTACATATATATATAGTATATACTATATACTATATATAAGTATAAGTATATTATTATAAGTATATAATTATATGGTATAATATATTTTATAACTATATATATATATACTAGTATAGTAATATGATTAATATATATTATTTATAATAGTGATTATCATATATATATTTATACATGTATATATATATAATGATTATATACTTTATTATAAGTAAGTAAATATATATAGTATATACCCACATAGGAAAAATAATTTATGATTTCACCCTTTTACGACGTCTATACTAAATGTTAGCCCACGGCTAAACTTTTACAAAACTACTGTATGGGACACATTCTGGGATAAAATACAATACTAATTTGATTAACACTTATATACTACTTTTTTAATAATTTAATTTTCATAACGTATATTATGAAAAGTTTAGGGTTCCCCATAACCATAGGATTTTTCTTGATGTAGAAACGACAATATTGGGATGTTAATGGGATCGTCGCTTCAACACGTAGAATTTTAGGGGAGGAGGCCAGATTCAGGGTCGCAAGGGCTCGACTCCTCATTTCTTTCCCTGGCGATCCAATTTTGGACCGTATTAATTGCACGCATATATATATATTCATTTATATATATATATATATATATATTATATTATATATATAGATATATAATATATTATATATATATATATACTATATGATAAATATATATATATATATATATTATAATATATATAATATACATATATATAAATATATATATCTATAGTATTATTATATATATATATGTATATATATATATATATATATATTATTATATATACTATTATCTACTATATAATATATATATATAATAGTAGTATATTAATATATATATATATATACTACGATATATATATATATATCTTTGCCTACCCATGTAAAAACATCTAGCTACGCCCTCCCTGGAAATCATATATATATTACATATATACTATTAGTTATACTATTATATAGCATATAATATATATACTATATATATATATATTTGATATATATACTTACTACATTTAACCACTCAATTATTATCAAATCATCATCATCATCATCATCATCAATCATCATCATTCATCATCATCATCATCATCACAACATCATTCATCATCATCATCAATCATCAAATCATCATTATCATCATTATCACATTCCATCTTTCATTCATCATCATCATCATCATCCACCTTCTACCTTCTTTACCCAGGTTTCGGGTAGTGGTGCGTCGGCATGCCCCTCATATCGTCCTGTATCTGCGGGTCCCAGTCCTGTCGCTCTCCCGTCCCGCGCCCAGTAAAGTAGAAAAGTAGTAGAGGAATATGAACACATGTCATAGAAGGCGACTAAGGAACAGTGGGTGGTTAAGTTGGCTGTCCACAACCACTCATCTCTTGCCAGAATGCTAATGCTGCCTCGGAGCAGGTCATGATCGTCGTAAGCGACCTTCTTTCTATCTTTCGGGAAAAATGTATGAATCGTATGGGTAACTGGAATGTCAAGAGGAATAAGTGAAGAGGAGAAGAGGAGGGAGGTGATGGATGTATTGTAAGAAAGGGTAAATTTGATTTTCTCGCTATAACTGAAAAAAAGATGAAGAAAGCGGTGAATGATGAGTGATGTGATGTGGAAATGTGTGTGTGCTAGAGTGGGAGGGAACTGAGAGTGGGGAGAGAATGAGTTATCGATGTCTGATTTAAGTTGACCTGTGGCATGGATGCTATGATGGGATTTTTTTTTTGCTTTGAGTAGCTTGAATTCTAATTGGTTAAATTTAATTTGATAATCCTTCAAGGTTTGTGTGGTCTGTGACTGTATGGTCCCAATCCTGATGGTGATGTTGAGGAAGAATAAAATTGTGTCTGGAAATAATCGAATTGATGTTATTGGAAGGGGTGAGTATGGAGCTTCAGATTGAGTTGTGTCCTGGTGACCCTAAATGGTTTGGAATAGGTTGCATCAAAAAAACGGATAGTACTACCACAGGGTTGGATTTGCGGTGATGGGTGGAAAATGAGAATTGGTAGGAAGGTATTGATTTCTGTGATGAGAAAAGTATATGTGTACAGTAATACTTTGCTCTCAACACCGCAGAGTTATTCATTAGTATACTAGGTTGGTGTATTTATGGATGGTAATAGAAAGTGAAAACAGTATCGAGTTGATTTTGTGGTTGATTAGAACAGCCGGATTAATCGAATTTTCCACTTATGTACAGATAAGGGGGGTCCTGTTATATGTGAAACCCTACACTTGTTTTTTGAGTACCAAACAGAAAATTTCACTTTTTTATCTAATTATTAGAAAAATCCCCTCCTACCTAACAATCAATGGTAGGCATTTTTGGTTTTCGGAATTTCTAAATGTTCTTTTTTAAGAATTGGAGGATTTTTTAGAGACAAGGTGTCAAACTTAATACCAAAATTATATTTCAGTAAACATAATTCCTTCAGTTATCTAGGCACTGTTTTTTTTCTCATTTTAATTTTATGGATGTAATTTTACTTCACTCCCGGCAAACAAGAGCCTGAGGTTCACTCGTGCCACTTCGAGGATCTTTTTCTCAATCATAATAAACTGGGAAATATGAGCGCGGGCCAGCCCGGAGCCCGGAGCCGGCAGCCGGAGCCGGAGCCGGCAGCCGTAGCCGCGAGGCAGAAGTGCAATAAATTTGTTTTGTCAGGAATTGGTCCTTTGCAAGTGAAAATAATTCTGGCCAATGTCGGAACAGAACAATTTTGAAATGGAATCGTAGTAAGTACCCGGACCCCTAGGCCCTGGTCAGCCGGGGCCGGAGCCGGAGCCGGAGTCCGGAGCCGGAGCCGGAGCCGGGACAGGAGCATTTGGTACTATCATCTTTTATCAACTTTAAGTTTAGTGTTGAATCTTAAAATTGTAGTAGAATTCGCTGGCTGGAACAAATTTTTGAGTAGTTGCAATCGGAGCCAGAGTCAGAGCCGGAGAAAGTACTAGAGCCATTTTTAAATTTAAAGTTCTATTTTAAAAAAAAAAAAAATTTTTTTGGAAAGCGCAGTTTAGTAAAAATATTGCTTTCTATTTAATACAGTTTTTATGAAACTTGAGCCGGAGCCGGAGCCGGAGCCGGAGCCGGAGCCGGAGCCGGGGAGGCCCGGAGCCGGAGTGAGGGCGGAGTCAAAGTATATTTTTTTAAGAATTTTGAAAAAGGTTTATGTAGGGGGGGAGATTGGGGAAAGCAGCGGGAAACAAATAAAGGACTGATCCCCGACCTTCGATGCCGCCGGAGTCAGAAGCCATAGAGCCGAAGCCGGAAGCCGGAGCCGGGGCCGAGGCCGGGGTTAGCCAAATTTTTCTTACACGTTTTTTTTTCAAGTGAATGCTGGTTCTGCCCCGAATTGCCGACAACCCTGCACGACATTTACTTCGCCATTGAGACGCTGCAGAGTCAGGCCGGCCGGCCGCGGCCCTTCGGGAGGGTTCCCTGGGCGGCCGGGGGGCTGGGGGCGGGGGGCGGGAAAAAAAAATAACAGTAAAAATAATATGAAAACACACCAATAAAAAAAAATAAAAGCGATTAGCGGCACTAAAAAAAAAACGGGGTATAAAAAAATACAATTTTATCATAATTAAATTATTTTTTTTTTTTTAGGGGGGAAGTAAAAAATTCTTAATCTTTCTTTTCATAAGATTAAAATTTCTTGAAATTGGAGCCGGAGCCGGGAGCCGGAGCAGGAGGCCGGAGCCGGAGTCGGGGAGGCGCGGGAGTGCAGGCCGGGAGTCCAACTAGTGATATAGTTTTTTTAAGAATTTTTTGCATTTTTGTAAAATTGAAATGAAGTTTTTGAGATGTCTCACAGACCTGGAAACGGAGGTCTCACACTACCTCCATATCATATGATCTGAATAGTGTTTTGGACGGGGTGAATGGGGGCTACAGATTGACTGTGCTGGATGACTTTAATGGGTGGATGTTATCACATGTGCCTTTAGGGTAGCAGAAGAGAATTAAAATTGTAATCAAGAGATCGATTTTTATGCGGTGAGAGAAATGTTCGTAAGTAATGCATTTTCCAAACATAGGATTATCCATAAGAGAGATAAAGGGAGGAGATGGTGTAATAGGGAAAATTATGATCGATTTTATGTTGTTGAAGAAGAAAATGCTGATGTATTTGAGGAATGTTATATCAGTGAGAGGGTTGTAGATGGAAATATATCGCTATGTTGTTTTATGCAGGATTAAGCTAGCCGGGGCTTGAATGGAAAGAAAGGAAAGACTAAAGAAGTGGAGAGAATCATGAGTGAAAGGTTAAGTTATAACTGGGTTAT
>JABUQX010087338.1:2500-13615 GCA_015478945.1 Trachelipus rathkii
TATGAAAATTTTGTCTCTGCATGTTTGCCCTACTATTGCCCCTTGATCGTATTTCGATGCGGTATGTGGGCCTACACGCTCTCGGCGTAGCCTACTCGATCAACCTTATTAAATAACACGATTCATACAACCTTTTTACTTCGTACGTACCTTGTTAGTTAGAATTAATTGCGCAGCAATACTATGCTGCTTAATTGTTAAAAAACTTTAATTATTGTAAATTGATCGGAGAGATGCCGTTCATGTTTGGCGTGATTAGAAAAACGTTCCTATGCCGGGCGGAAACAAGAGAGACGAGCTATCCGCATTTCCAAAGTGCACAACAAAGTGCACAATGCAGTCAAGGGCCCGTTCTCTCATGCTATAGTACTCCCAGCCAGAGCAGAAGGCCAGGTGAATTACTCTAGAAAGCGCTGAGGCTATCTCACCTGACGACATCTGCTCGATATGCCTCTTGACGCAGACGGGAACAAAGCAGAACGAAGTGAAGGACGGGAAAATGGAGGCGGAGTCGGAGCATTGGAAGCATGAGCGCGTGTTTGAGAACGAGTAATAGGATGTGCAGGAAGGGCAGGGGGTGAAGCGGGTGGGGAGGGAGGCGGTTGTTGTATTGGAGGAGGCGGAAAAGGGAGAGGTTCAGGAAAGAGAGGTAGAAGCGTAGGAGGGGGAGAATCTGAAGGAAGAGGAGGTGGAGAGACAGGTGTAGGATAAGAAGTTCGTGTATCCAAAAGAAACGGAATTGGTTTTGGGAACAAGTCCGAATCCGGAACGTCAGGAGGATTCGCCTCAAAATAAGCAGGTTTGAGACGATCGATTGATATGACCTCTGTGCGAGTGGGGCGCTGTACAGTGAAGAACTTCTCCTTCCGAAGTACTACCGGGAACGGTCCATCGTACTTGGGTTGGAGAGCAGAACGGCGTGAGTCGTGCCTCACTAAGACATGAATACATGAAGAAAGATCTTTCGGAATGAAGGAGTGCACCTTGTGTTGTCGAGTCGGAGTAGGTTTCCAGGAGAGGGCACAGCGTCTCAAGAAAGTGAGATACAAAGTGGGATCAGCAGTAGCAGAAGGGAAAGATTGCGAAAAGAACTCGCCAGGCAGGCGGAGGGTAGAGCCATATACGAGTTCGGCAGCTGAACATTGAATATCTTCCTTAATTGCAGTATATAGTCCAAGGCATAACAGAAGGGAGTATGCGCGTCCAAGTTCTGGTTGTGGGTGTGCATAGAGAAGAAGCCTTTAGCTGGACGGGAAAGCTTTCAAAATCCCGTTCGAGGATATGGGTGGAAATCTGTTGTATGAGGATTTCTCAGATACCAAGCAAGCGCATCAAATCTTTCCAAGGGAAGGATTCGAAAACGGGACCTTGATCCGTCGTGACCGAGAGAGGAATGCCAATTCTGGTATACCTGGAGGAGGGTCGGAAACCACTGAGAAGAGTGAGTAGTGGGATAGCTTCGTCGTCTAAGTTTCCTTGTAAGCAGCTTTAAATGGGGTTTTGCCATGAGAGAGGTGGCGAAGAGGTCCAACAATGTCGTGTTGGACTCTCTCAAACCGTTGAACAGGAGATCAAGAAAGTGCCTAAGGAGCTTTTAGTATGTCGTTTGCTTTAAGGAGGCGCGTGAAAGCCATACGGCGCGGACCCAGTTCGCATACGTCGGGTTAATTTGGCCACAAAAAGCGAAGCGTTCAGAAGTTTGCGTGATAGCTCGCGCCAGGGAATTGAGAAAGGCGGAGTGGAGAATAGATGCAGAAGGACTGCTTTGCGCAGAGAATTTGGAACGAAAGGGCGAGGTGGCTGGTTTGAAGTGTACAAAAGGAGTCTCTTCTCTATGACCCGTGAAGATAGAGCCATGCAAGGCTTGTTAGAGAGAGTCTGCTGAAGAGTTCGATATTGTTCTTGCCCTGGCACGATGCCATGGTGGCGTAACAATGGTCAGATGGGGAAAGAGCGCTTACATTCAATCCAAGAATTAAGAGCGATCCGCGGGTGAATTATCGCACTCCGGAGATGTGACGTTATGTCTGTCGTAAACTGGGAAACGAATTCAAGTGAAACTTGAGCGTTCACGGGGAGGGACGTTCATCGCCGTGAGCATTTGAAAAGTGATCGTTTGTGGTCGGTCAGGAATGTGGAGACTCCTCTTCAAAGAAAGTTACCGGAAAATGGGAAACAGCAAGGTCCATAGCTAAGCAATTCCGCGTCCAAGAGCACTATTACTTGTTTCGGCGGGTTGCAGCTTGCGTTGAAAAAGAGGCAGTGGGACCATTACGCCCTTTTTGGAACTGTGAGAGACCGCCAAGCAGCGAAATGAGGGAAGGCATCTACCTCACTCTCGCTGGTGCGGTAATTCCGTGGGATTGAAGCTAAAAGACGTGGCGGGAGGACGAGGGCTTCTTTGGAAGCCTCAAAAGCAGACTCTGCTGCCGGAGACCAGTTGACTTTAGGTGGTGCTGCTCGCTGTTTAGGACGAATTGAGTGGGCGGTAGCGGCCTGAGGAGGGGCTGCGCTGATTTCAGAATCTGTGGTAAAGTGATCATGTCCAGATATGACTGAAGTTGTTTTGATTTTGGGGAAGAGGAAAAGGGCTCGGATAGCGGGGACCGGTCTGACAAGAGGGCAATAACCCTCAGCCGAGGACTGGTGTGGCCACAGGAATGTAAGGAGAAGACGCAGCCGAATACGCACTTGGTGGAATGAGACGAATTTCCGATCCTCCAACCTACAAAAAGGCACGTAGGTGATCCATATGTTTTCAGGAAGAGGAGGAAGCGACCTAAAAGAATCATCTAAATATGCAACAAAGGGAAGGCCACGAGGATAGAATCGATGAACTCTCTGGTAAAGTGGACTGGCTGCATTTTCAAACCGAAACGGGCATTCTTGTATACTTCAAGAGAGGCAAAGGGGTGATTTGACAGCTGTTTGAGGACGACTCCTGATCCGGACCCCGGGTAATCGTGATGGTAGGCTCGAATTAAGTCAAGAGAAGGAAAAGATGGTGTTGCAGACAGTGGGAAGTGAAGACTTTGTGTATGCGAGCAGACATGGGTAGCCTATCGGTGTGGTGTGGCAGAATTCAAAAGCCTAAATGCACAACGAGGGTCTCCAATGCGCGCGTGGTGACCTTAGGGACCCATAGGTGTAGCGGGAGAAGACTGCAACTACTCTTGAAGGGCGCACAATGCCGAAGTTGCAAAGTGGTGATAAACTCGGCCTTGGGGCTTTGAGTTATCACGAGAGGAAGCGGCGAGCTCGAGCAGAGGTGGGTGGGAGCCAGGTGGTCGTGTATGATAGAGTTAGCGCGAGGTGCAACAAACTATGCTTAAGGGGGGTCTGAAAGAGTCAGAGGATTGCAATAAAGAGAGGGAGAGTCCGATCCTCAGGAATAGAAGGAGGGAGACACATAACGACGATGGCGGAGCTGACGATAGCGGGAAATGCCCTTAGCTCATGAAGGAACCTAGGAACTCGTGAGAGTAATGAGAAGTTCACGTCAACTAAGAGCCTATACAAGGTCTACCATCAAGATTGAAATGGGACAAAAAGTCAGCGCCGAGGATGGGCTGTGTGCACTTCAGCGAGAGAAAACCGACGGGACTCTGGCGGCGGAGAGACAAGTCACGTAGCATAAACGCTCTCGTCATATTACCGGATGGAGAGCCATTAGCAAAGGAAGAGGTTGAACAGGCCTGAAAAAGAGGGATAGCCGAGTTGTTTTGCTGAAGGTTGTGTGGTACAATCGAAAGGCCTAGGCGCGGAATCGGATCAAGAAGGCAAGTTTAGTGAACTAAGTAGATAGAAGAAGAAGAAGAAGAAAATAGCACGCGAGCAATCTCCAGTCGCACCCTAACACGGGTTGGCTGCTGAGATTTCCCTGATAGAAGAGTGGCAGGAAGGATGCATTTCTTGGCATCATGCCGAAAGTATGGTTGATATAACAGTACCCATGAGGATACTGGCACTGGCGTGAGGAAGAAGCAGAAGGTGAACGAGGACCGCGAAAGGACGAAAGTTGAAGGGAGTGGGATCTCGAAGCGAAAAGTGTTATTATCTATTGCCTGCTGTAAGGGAGAGACAGGCCGTTTTAATACGGCATGCAGTTTTCGAGACCGGAAACCGGGTATCAAGCTGCGTAGGAGAGGTTGTACAATGGCGAAAGCGTGAGAGTAGGAGTTGGTGGTGGTGAGAAAACTAGGTTGAGTGGATAGGCGGAAGAAGGCGGTTTTTTTTTGTTGAAAAAAAAAAGGAGGGAAGAAGAGGGGGAGGAAGGGTGGCGGAGGGTTGGTAGAGTACTGGGGAATGTGTTGGGCGTGAGTTGTAGATGGTATTGAGGAGGTGCGAGAGTTGAAGAGGTAGGAGAAAGAGAGGAAACGGCGTAGGAGGTGTGGACCAAAGGCTCCACCGGAGGGCGCAAAATTCTGTCTGCTGTAGCGGCAAACTCAGTGAGGGACAACGTCGGGTTTATTGATTGCAGTACGCTGTGATGTCGAGCAGTCATCTTCTGGAGGAAGAGGGTGCGAATTATTTGTTCTTTCCCGTGAAGATGGAGGTGCCGCGCAGCAAACCATGCAATACCTATCGATCAATTCCGAGGGTTTTTCTGGTCGCACCAGTGAAGATTGCCTCCAAGCAGAGTTCAGATTTTCTCTCTGTGGAGCCAATGCGGTCGATAATAATGGGTGTTTGAGCGTGTTGTAAAGGGGTTGTAGAGTTTGTAGTTGTTTGCAGGCCATCTAGATTTTGAGGAGAGGCAAGATTCTGGTAGAGCAATTCACAACTCGTCGATTCCTCTCTTCTGTCTCGATGGTGCCAGGAGCGCTGACTCAGCCGAGGTCAACCAAAGCTCGGGATTTAGGTTTACGGTAAGAAAGGTTGCACATGGAATGCCGCGAGGGAAGTAGACATGATCGAAAGGCGTAGAAGTTGGCAGAGTTGAAGAAAGAAGAAAAAAAAAAAGAAAAGAGAAATAAGATTGTGAAGATTCCTAATGCACTAATAACAGACCGAGGGTGGAAAAATCAAAGAATTTACAACCTTAGAGCTAGACCATGGATTAAAATGAGGCTGTTGCGATATGAAATTGCCAAAACTAACTTATTGATATAGTATATATATATATATATATATATATACAATATATATATATAATATATATATATATATATTAGTTTCACTAAAAATTTATCTGTATTGAAAAGAATAATTCAATTTTTTTTCTTTTTTTTACTAAAAATATATGCTTTTAAATTTGAGTGAGTGTACGAGGGTATCCACAGCACACAAGGTGTGGCTATACGCTTGTTGGGGATACCAGACAACAAGGCGAATTAATAATAATAATATAATCTATTAATAACAATTATATTAAAATAATAATAATAAATAATAATAATTATAATAATAATAATAATAATATAATATTAATAATAACATAATAATGTAATATGATAATAATAAATAATAAAAATAATAGTACCCAGAAATTTGATTAAGAAATAAAAGAAATATCTTCTCTATTTCTCGGAAAACATTATTTCTTCCGTATGAAATACAGAACTGTACAAAGTAGGGGTCCAACAGCTTTAGTTTGATACTCTGCTGAGGGCTGGCTTTGATGGTGCAGCTGGCTCGTGAAAGCCATGTGAAGAGATAGGAAAAAGGCGCAAACCAGATGAGTGGTAATCTACCCGTTTAAAAAGAAACTAATACCTTACAAACGTTACAAAAGTGATTTTCATTCGTCTGTTATTTTACGCTTTTATTGGCCCTTTTGTGTGGTGTTTCTGATCCGCGCCTGGGATCTAATTTCACTCTTCGGGTCACTATCTGAAGCTGGATGCTTAGGACCGCTTCTTTAAGGTTGATTGAGAAGTTAATGTTCTTACATCTTTTATTTTCTACTTCTAATATTTTACAAGTGAGGGTTGGACCCCTGTCCTAAAAAACAAAAAACAAAGAATTGAACAGGGAAATCTTAGTTATAACTATTCTACATATGAATCATAGTATCTGCAGGAAGATAAGTTCCTACAGAATATTGAAGCTTATGCAGATGTGACAGTACAAAATGATTATTATGTTTTAAAGGGGGCTGTTTTTATGTATAAGTGCATACACGGCAGGAAAGCGATTCTCCCTGGTATGACACATTTGCATAAAGAGCTTGCCTAGTTTTACTTATTCCGCCATATGATCATAGTTCTGCAAGGCAAGGAATTCCCTCAGAAATATGGAAGCCTTATGTGGGAGTATTAGTAAATGATTATTGTTTGGAGAGAAGCTGTTTTATGTATATTGCATACAAGGCAAGGAAAAGGACTCCCGTATAACATTTGCTAAAGCAGCATTGCGTTAGTTATTTACTATTCACTTGATATAGATTCTGCAGGAAGAATTCTCTTACAAATATGAAGCTTATGTGGAGCAGTAAGTACAAATGATTTTCGCTGAGAGAGGCTGTTTTAATGTTATTATGCATAACGGCAGGAAAAGGTCCTCCTGGTATACATTGCATAAAGAAGCATTAATTTGATATGAGTCTCAACAGTAAAAAGATTATTAAAACATTTGCCTATGTTGTTGTAATTCTTTGACTAGAGAGAGAGATGAGAGAGAGAGAGAGAGAGAGAAGAGAGGAGAGAGAGAGAGAGAGAGAGAGAGAGAGAGAAGAGCGAGGAGAGAGAGATTTGGGCTGTTTTCACCTCTGACTACTGATTACCCCGCTTGGCTCTCTCCGAACTGCTTAGATGTAACTGCGCGACGGCCCGTCTGGTTAGATTAGTCAATACCAATCTATGCGACTGCCTATTTACTATAGTTGGGTCTCTAAAGGGCAAGATCCGAATTATTAGGACTTGGGCTGGGCCCCATTTTCCCGATATAAATGGAACATAAAATTCGAATTATCAGCCAATTGACTATATAAACACCAAAAATGTAGCTTTTTTTTGGCTTAAAACTTGTTTTTCCCGGGTGTATTTTTTGTGTATGTTAGTTTCATTATTTCAGAATTTTCAATATTTTCAAACCCGATGTTGTTTGAGCATCTTGGCATTACTTTCAGATTCTTTTTTTCGAAATGACTTCAAATTGAAATATGCATAGATAGGTCATTACCTAAAAAAGTAAGAGTAATTTTTTCGATTTTGTGAGTTTTGTGCTCACCGTTGTCCAATTTCCAAATCACTTTTTTGGATTTTGAAATGAAAAATTTGAGATAAATTTTTTTCTGTTTTGGAGCGAAGTGGTTGAAAATTTTCAGGGCATATGTAAGGTCGGGAGAGGAGCAAATTTATTTACTTAGATATTTTTGTATATGGTATTAGTCTGAATCTGGGCATGGAACGAATTTTCAAAAAAAAACATTTAAGGCAAATTTTTTAAAAATTTTTTTGAGTATCAAAAAAACTTATCTAAGTCACAAAGGTGTTTCTCGCCAATATCAACCCATCGAATTTTGATGTTGATCGTGGATAAGTGAAAAAAAATTTATCAATATTTTCAGTTTAATTACATAATTACTCATAGCCAAACTCAGAACATTAAGATATTTTTTTTTTTTATACTGTATTCCGATCAACATCAATTTTTCAGGGCTTGTATAGTTGGGCAAAATACACATCTTTTACTTAGATAATTGTTTTTTATTATACTCAGAAGAAAATTTTTAAAAAATTTCCCCAATTATTTTTTTTGAAAATTTGTTGCAAGAACAAATCAAAACTACTGCATATAAAAATAAATTATCTAAGTAAATAGTGCCTTCCCGACTACATAATGACCTGAAACTTTATCCACTCCGCCCAAACAGAAAAAGCTATAGTTGTGCTGCGTAATATCAGTTTTCATATTAAATCAAAAAAGTGAGTTTGGAAATTGGACAACTCTGAGCAATAAACTCAAAAAATCGAAATAAGTACTTCTGTAATTTTTTAGATAATGGACCCATCTTGCATATTTCAAGTTTGAAGTCCATTCGGTCTAAAACTGAAAGTAGAATTCCAGATATTAAAAAACAATGGGTTTGAAAATTGAAAATTTGAAAATTGACTTACAGAACACAAAAAAAACCGGAAAACAACGTTTTTTTTAAAAGGCAAAAAAAAGCTACATTGTGGTGTTTATATAGGTCAAAACCGCTGAGTAATTCAGAATTTTTATGTCCATTTTTAGGTGGGGTTGAAAATGGGGGAGCCAAGCTAAATAATTTTAAAAATGTTAAATATAAATTTCTAATTCTAACTTTTGGGTCTGTTCACCTCTTGCGGCTACTATACCACCCCAGCTTAGCCTCACTCCAAACTGCTATGTAAAGCGCACGCCCGCTAGGGTTAGTATGTGCGGAAATAACGCCTATCCCAGAAGCTGTTAGTCCACATTATCTTAAAGATACATGGACTCTTAGATCTTCCATAGTTTTCTCTTTATTCTAGCCTCTGACCTCAAGTTTGGCTAATTGCGTAAACGCTACTTAACCTACCGCGGAATTTTACGACTGGATGCATGAAATTCACTTTTGTTTTCTACTAGATTTTAGGCATTCTTTTTGATACGTCTATTACCATTAATGCGTTTCGTTTGCATCATATTTCTAAACCTCAGTTTAAGGCTCCACGACTAGTCTAGGTCGCTAACCTTTGCTCTAACAAAAATGTACTTAATAGGCTCCCTTTTCTAAATCTCATTTGTTTTTTTCGGGTTTAATTATTTAAATTAGCATAATTTTGCTTGTATTTTAATATAATGTTGTATTTTTATTATTTTGTAATAATTCTCTAGAAGGAAGCTCATGCTGTTGCGATTTTAAAGTGATATTCGGCGTTGGGAGGCGGTGCTTAGTCCACAAAACTCAACACAATCTTAAACATAGGGCGTGTTCGGCTTTACTCTGTAACTTTGTAGTTCAGCTCTGTAGTTCAGCTCTGTATAGATGTTCTTTCCACTTTTCCACAGAGAGTACTGTTCCACAATAATATATATATATATATATATATATATATATAATATATATATATATATATTTATATATATATATATATATATATTATTTATATATATTATATATATATATATTTATATAATATATATTATATATATATATATATATATATATAGTCATAACATTTTCGTAGAAGCAAAAGTGTCAATGGAATACAGAAAAACTAGCTAGATATAGCATAGGAAAACAGTATTCTCCATCGTTTTCATGAAATATTTGTTTTGAAAAGAAATATACTCATAATATATTATATATATATATATATATTATGATATAATTATATATATGGTAGTATTAGGTATTTAATATGATGGTTATAGTATAGTTATATATTATATATATATATATATATTTATTTATCTTATAAATTAAATATTATTATAATATATATATTATATATATTATAATATATAGTATACGTAAAGCTGTAGACAGCGACCAACACATTTTGAGTGAAGAGGTTATTCCAAACATCATAATATAGAAAATTCAAAATATTTCTAAGTTAATAAGTTTTCTTAAGGAAATTCTTTAGTGGCAAGATTCTGGAATTATGCCAGAAGCTTGACATTAAACAATTTTCTTAAAAAATCTAACTTAACTTAACTTTTCTGAACTTAGAAATTGTTTTGAACTTAGAAAATTTTTGGTCTCAAAATGTGTGGGTCGTTGTCTACAGTATTACCTTGAAAATGACAGAATGGGCCATAATGCTCATGTATACCAGTGTGGAAAATGTAGAACATTTCTTGTTGTCCTGTACCTAGAGTGGACATGAAAGTTACCTATAGATCATTGGGAGCATGTGTCTTTCACCTTAAAATCAATTTATCGCTAGTGGTAACTGGCAATCCCCATTAAATTAGTTGAGAGATTTCCCATGAGCATAGGTAGGCCTAGTTTATATAGGCTAGATATATATAATATAATATACATATATAGTATATATATATATCATATATATATATTATATATAATATATATTAGGTATTATTATTATAATATATTAGCTATATATAGTAATAATATACTATATATATGGGTCACAGTTTAAATTTTGCTGGAGGGCCCGACAATTTTCGTTAACGCCACTGTAGAGCTCTTTTACTTGAATTATATTGTTTTCAAAAAGAATTTATGCTCGTTTGATGGAGTTTCTTGTGCCTAAGGATAACTCAGCATTGTGGCTTTGGTAAAATAGCCCTTACATTAACTTATTAGGGTAAACTGATTGGTGAGTAGAAGGTACAGAGAATAGAGATAGGGTCTTTGAATAGTAAAAATATTTTGAAAAAGAATTAAAAATTTATCCTTCTAACTTACTTTAAAGATCTAAATAATTAAGATAATTTTATCATAATGGAGTTATGTAAACTATCTAAATAATTAAGATAATTTTATCATAATGGAATTATGTAAACTATCTAAATAATTAATATAATTTTATCATAATGGAGTTATTATATATTAATCAATCCAAGATCGGTACTAAAATAAAATAAAATAGAAGAGACACATATGTGAAAGTATAATAGTTTTTATATCCTAAAATAAATAAATAGATGAGATGATTATGTAATAAGTATTAATACGCTTTTAATACGTTTCCACAGATACAGATTACGGTAAAGGGAAGAAAAGTAAAGGGAAATTAGAATCTGTATGTTAAATTTATTAAAATGGATGCTAGAAAAGGGATGCTTGAAGTTGAAACTATAGCATAGCAAATAGGAGATGTCATTAAGGTAAAATATTTTATTTTCAAATTTATTTTTTCTTTGTAAGATGAATATTATAATGAGTAGTCAAGTATATCCGCACAAGATCTATAATAAACAATTTAAACCCATAGTTTTTGTATTTAGACAAAAACATAGTAATCATCTTCTCCTCCGGGTAACTTCAGCTTCTCCAAAATTTTGTTGAACGTGATTTTAACTTAGGTTAGACAAGTTGGCTGTGTTCCAATACCAAGTGCTATTATATTGCATCACTCGAATTTACCAGTTCCGACTTAATCAAATTATGGTGCAGAACATTTATTTACCTCTTCATATTGTTATTGTAAAGGAAATCTTGTACTGGAAATAACTAATAATATGTCATATTAA
>JABUQX010087339.1:0-27336 GCA_015478945.1 Trachelipus rathkii
CTTTACTGAAATATAGATATCAATGTAGGCCCCAAGAGGTGCATCTGCTGGGCTTAGATGAGAACTTTGAGAGGTTTGATTGTAGGTTTGACAATGAAAATTGCAACCTCCTTGATTGGTGACGGTCATCACAGATAGATGTCAGAGTGGAGGAGAGAGGAAGGATGGGACAAACCACATGATCGACCTAAGTTGAACTGGGATAATCTAGGTAGGTTTGTCAGATTAATGTAATAAATAAGGAGGTTATTTTAGGTTAGGTTAGTTAGGTCAGATTAAAAGCATAATCATGTATTACTAAATGCTTTCTAATATTTCATAAATTCTCATAAAGGGGCTATAGATTATACACCTTCGAAAACACATAAGCTCCTATTATATTTAAGGATTTATATTAATAGCCATAGGATATATATTATTTTCCCTCCCATATTTTATATATATATAAATAAGGTATATTAATATTAACTATATATGTAATATATGATATATATACTATATATATTTTTATATAGGTATAATTATATATATATATATATATAATATAATATATCATAATATATAATAGTATTTCATATATTAGAATATAAAATTTATTACAATGATTATATTGAAGACTAATAATGAATATATAATTAAATAAATTTTATATAAACTGTACGACAATATTTAGTGTATTATTAATATCGGTTGAACGTGTAAGTTAAGGAAATCATCGTCATTAGTACATTTATTTTAATTTTATTTATTAGTCGATATAATATTACTAATATAGCAGTTTATTAATAAGGTATTCGATTATTTATAAAAAGTCTATTAAGATGTTAGCGAAAGCATGATTAATAGATCTGAGGAGATATGCGAATATGCAGAATAGCCTTCCAAGGACATTAACGAATATTGGCACGGATCTTAACAAAAAAAAATAAATAACGGGTTCCATGATAAGCCACCATATTCTCTGTATTAGATTTGTTAATTAACAAATTTTTTTCAAGGGTAGTGATTTTTATGGTTGAAATAAGAACATTGATAACAGTGATTTTTTTACAAACTAATATTCCTAGAAGAAACTTATCATTTGGAAAATATTGATAATTGAAAGTAATATTGTAAACACAACCATGGATGGACTTGATTCGAGCAATTCACGAGGTTTGAAAACTGAGATGAGGGAGGGACATTTTCTTTCAAGACGAATAAATTCGGTAAATTCTGGAAAAAAAAACAAAAAAAAAACAGTGTGATGGCTTCATGTTTGAATCAAGAATTTCTTCAAGTCAGTTGAATGGTATAGTCAAAAGCTCATGTGTAAAAGGTAGGTCAAAATAATTTAGAAGGTCACAATTAATTCTCAGATTTCTTTTCACTCTGATAGTTATAACGGCCGACATGTTTTTTCTTATGCTCTTCATAATCTATCTAACGATTATTATAATGAGCTTACTGTAAATTATAGAGATCTTCGATTGTTTCTAGAGTGTATTTATCTTCATATTTTATTTTTTTAATATTTTACGCCTGCTAATTTTCACTCTCTTCATAAGAAAGGCAGAATAATGTTACAAAATCAGCTTATTTGTATGGGCAGAGGCCTCATATAAACTAATAAAATAGCAGAAAATTTATGGACATAATTGCCTTTTGAGGGGGCTAAGATAATAAGGAGGGTAACTTTTAAAAATGGATAAGTCCTGTCATATCGGCGGCAGACAACGACAGCATAAAACGAAAAAATAATATATATATATATATATTTATATTATTAAATTATATTATATATATATAGTAAGAATTAGGTATATTAAATATATATAGTAAAATATATATATAAATATTAATTAATATTAATAAAGTTAATAATAATATAGTATATAAATTATATATTATATAGTAGTAATTATAATATATATCTATAATATTAATAATAATATATATATTATTATTATATAAATATATTAATTATATATTATATATATTAATACACTACAATATATATTATATAGTATAATAAAAGGGGCATCGGGATGCTATACGGGTTATGGGAAATACAGAAGGGTAGGTAAGCGATTTTCCATTACCCTCATATGATAGGGAGGAGGAAACATCCTACTGTAGTATAATGAGCGACACACTCTTTAAATCCATAATGCTGTATACGGGTGGGGGTGTACTCGGAAGAGACTCTTCTCTTTCTGCGCACTGGAGGGGGGCGGATAACTGACAATTGGTCGTTTATACCGCGGAAGCCGAGGAGACCTTTTAGAATGGGCTGAGCCCTGATATTCTTGCTGATGTGGTTTTATTCAATGCAGGATGTAATTTTGTTAAAAGAGAAAGATATTAAATATAATTAAAAATATTATATTCATGTCGATGAATATATCAATAGTTATAATTTTTAGTATTTCTCTTAAATAATGTTCTCCTTTCTTTCTAGCTCGGACTGAGTAACCTTGGTTTTCCCATTTGCCTCGACAAGGCTTCTGACCATTGAATGGAGCATAGTTGACTCCTTTTCTTTCTATCTCATGGCGCACATATGAACGCTCATTTATTATTTATTTCAGAGAAGACAAATGTTCATGCATCGCCTGTTAGTTTGTAACTGGAACGAGCTTCAATGTTAGGTGAGGTATCTGGAGCAAGAGTATATATATGCGCTACCAGCACTTTTTTTTGATTCTACAAACTGTATGGAAGCGCTGTGAATTCATTAGTTAATCGCTTGTTTCGAGGTATCAATTATGCCCTTATTATGTATTTTCGGGAGTGTTAAACTACAAGATGAGAATTTGAGTGCCTCACGCAAATATATTCTTGAGAGTTATTGAGGTAACTAGTGTATATCAAGCACGGGAGAAAGATAATGTAATTTTAGAAGGAGTAAATGCTTTATATGTATTGAGGATAATTGAGAATGGAGAGTGAGCACGTAGGAGAAGGCTGATGCTGGAGAGGAGAGAGAGAGAGAGAGGGAGAGGACATGATGAATGAATGGACCAGAGAGAGCGAGGAGAGAAGATAAAGTAGTATTGATAGCAGAGAAGTTATCGAATAAATGCAGAAGCAAATTGTAGCATATAAGATATAGAATTTTGTGTTTACACAAGTAACGATTTAGAACCCTGTGATGTAGAACACAGAGTAATGAAATAGAGCGTAGGTGTTTCATTATTATCTTTGTTTTAAAAGAGATAGAGTAAATAAAGTATTCTTTACAACATTTATTTTTTTATAGCGTTGCAGAAAAGATAGAGAGACAGAGAAGAGAAAGGAGTCAGACGTATGAGAAGGAGAAGAGATAGGGGGAAGAGAGAGAGAGCCGATTGATGAGCGAAGAGAGAGAAGAGAGGAGTATGAGACGTAGGAAGTGATAAGATCAATTTGCACCGTAAAATCTTCTAATAATATCAGATTCTGATCGAGATTAATCGTACTATCTATCTCGATATATGTTATACATAAAGAGGCTTTGAGAATTGAGAAAATAATACTTTAAGATTGAGTAGAATGGCATATGACCTAAGATCATAGAAGACATAATATGGGAAAGATACTGGAACCCAATTAATGAAGCACTAAAATATAGTTTCTCTCACGCTATTGTGTTTGAATACACACATAGATCTTTACTACGCAGTGAAAGGAATAAACGGAAAAGTTACATATATCAATATTGTCGTTGGAACAAAACTAGACTTATATTAATTTATTACAAGATCTAAGTGGAGGAGCAGATTCAGATTTTTGGCGTTGGAAGTATTTTATAACGTCTGAAGATATTTGATGCGTTCGTTAATATCTTGTAGAATTTTAAAAACACTAAACTTTATATACACAATTTCTTTCCATATATATAACTTTTGCTACGTACAAGGCCGAAGTATAAAAATAAAATTTAGGATAACATCAAATTGCAAAACTATATATTTTCGTTGCTACATTAAATATAATTATAAAGCAAGATTACAGGCTTAATAATTATGTGAGTTACTTATTTTAAATGCGTATGATATGTGTTGATATTATTAATAAATATGCATATTATATGAAAAACTTGCTTGCGCTAATTTAAGTTATTTGTTTTTGTATTAAAAATCCATCATAAAATTAATTCTCTAAAATGATTTTTGACAAAAATCCTTCGTTAACTAAGAAAATTGATTGATTAAACTCTTGAAATGTAAGAAACATAAAAGAGAATCTAACACTAAAAATAAGATCACGGAGGACAATAAAGAAATTTCGGAGCTAATCTTTAAACGATAAATATGACCAAATATAATATATCCAGAATATAACACTCAATATATTTGATGGTTAATAAAAAAACTATATATAGAACTGATCTACAAATGCAAATGTTCCATAGCATTAAATTATTTTTATACTTATTTACCGATAACCGACACGCAAACACATTAATTATATTTTCATTAGACATATTAAACTATTGGAATAGGAAGTAGAGCAATATAATAGATATGATTGATTACTAGTACTTTATAGTGTTAGACTATAACCATAATAGCAAATAGTTTGTTGTACTAACATATTCCGCATACTGTTTTCCGAATCTGGGCAAAAACAATCATCACATACATATTCATCTTACAATGTTAAGCATGTGATAGATAGGTGAGTTTCTAGTAGAGATATCTTTCTATTTTATATTACTTTTTTTTCTTTAGTACAAAATTTACGCAGCATAACTGCAACCTTACTTTGTACTTTATAATCATTACTGAAGAAACTGGTAAGCTTACACTAATTTAATAGAACAAAATAAATCTAATACTTAATTAGGATTTAGTACTTCTCACGAGCCAATCTATATACTGGTGAACGCAATATTTCTTCCATAGTATCATTTAATTATATTGATCGGTGCATTGGATGTGCAGATATGAAAACGTATAACGCAAGTTACGCAAATATAATACATTATTATTCCATTGTTATATAAGCCGATAAAAAACCTTTAAGTAACTTAAAATGAAAATCATAATATAAAAATAAATCCTCACAAGATAGGTGCACAATAAATATGATTTAATTATATTTAAGCCCCATATAATAAATTGATCAGTATTGATGGCATTTCTACACTTATTCATTATATATAAGAAAAAAATAATAATATTCTTATATTTATGTAAACATATTTCTTTTTTAAAATTAAATTTATTATAATAAAATATTAATATTAATATTATTATTTTCCCTCAATTTCATTAGCCATACGTTACAGCATAGCAGACGTCTTACGATAAAATCTGTTGCCGTTATAAATATAATAATAATAATAAAATAATCAATTAATGAGAATAATAATATAATAATATTTTACATAATAATAATAAATAGTCGCTAATATAAATATATATAAATATTGTGTAATTATATATAATTAACATAGATAAATTTTAATAATTTGTTTTCATAAAATCAAATTCAAAATCTCAATATAAAATATACTTAATTAGTTATATTATTTTACACATTGCATCTTCTCATTTTTAATAGATTTTTTCATTCTTATTTATTTTATAGATTAGCCTATCACTAAAGTTTTTACACTTATTACAATTTTCCAATAGGTTTATGAAAAAATAGATATAATTTAGATTGAACCCAAATTTCACGTATACCCCTCACTAATTGTCCGGAATATACTATATGCGCACTTTCTACTACCCTCGAGGTGCAAATGAATTTGTCTGTCTCTCAATAGATTTTATAATATTGCCGTGCCCGATTTGGAATTTAATGAGGCACGACTTTGATTAGTCGCTATTAGATAAACTGCACTGGAGCAGACACAATCTTTTCAGAAGCTGTACACGGTCTTAAACTTTACTTCCATGTGAAAATCTATAGTAATTTAACACGTACTGAGATAAGATAATTTGTTAGGATAATATTGTTCGTAGAAGAAAAGTGTAGAGAATTAGAGATAATGATATTGATCAGTACATGCATAAAAAAAGACTAATAAATATTTATAATGAAAATAAGATTAAAATATAAATAATGAAAATAGTTTGACGGATAAGATAATAAGACTAATAGGTGAATAATATTAAATAATAGTAAAATAAAATAAAATAAATATAAAATAAGATAATGGGATAATGGTTATACATGAAAATGTTTGTACAAATGTATTTTAACATATTATTGATTAATTTTTTTATGATATTTCTACAAATAGCCAGAACATTATTAAAATAGTGATTTCATGGAAAATATATATATAAGAATATAAGAAAATGATAGAATTATATCATCCATAAATATAATTCCAACAATTGATGAAAAATGTGTGGGACTTTATTTTAGTTTGAAAATATTTGTATATATTAATAAAAATAGTTAGAGATGAATAAGCAAAGAGAAGGAAATAATAATACAAATATTCAGATATCTAAATAACTATTAATTAAATTTTAAAGTATAAATAAATCTATATATACATATGGAAAAGAATAGAAATAAAATAATAATGAAAACTATTAAACTATAAACATAAGTTAACCATTGGTATACACTACTTACTATAATAATATTGCCTATCATAACTTCTTAGTTAATTTATACAGGTAATCAAGCTATAATTAATTACAGAGACATTACATATTTATGCCTATTTTTAAAAATTACTAAGATATAGCATATTATAGAGAAATTATAGATGAATATTGTTATTTTTGTGGGATATATAGTTTATATATGCTCTTGAATTTGCTTTATATATATATAGTCCATTTTACCACTGAAGGAGTTGATTGAAAAACCATATGGCAATTAAATGTTTAGAATTAAAAGTTTTGTACATTATATTACAGTTTAAAAATAATCATTCATTTGCGAAGGAATTCGGTGAGACAATATGGATGAGATTACAACTACGCACTCACTGTCTAATTGCATTCCGGTCTGAATTAATATTTTCATGCGTGTAGTTTTGCATATTTAGTATTCTGTTGAGATTTAGTCAGGTACAGTAGACGGTGAGTATTTATAACCAATAAAGTGACAGTTGAAGGTTGTACATCTATAGCAGTATATCAACTAATTTTCATATTGAATAATTCTGAATGGATTAATAGCAATTTGATTGATAGCAACTTTGATGGTCGCTCGATTTATGCCAATTTCAGTTGTTTAATATTGAGTCTCGATCTGAATTGGAGAGATCACTGCTTGCCTAATATCACTAGATCAGTTTTCTCCTACTGGATTGGTAGACAGATGACTGATAACTACTGCGCCATTCCCGTACCTCTTTATTAATAGAATAGTTGACATAGGTGTGTACCAACAAGCGAAGCGATTT
Source organism: Trachelipus rathkii (assembly GCA_015478945.1). Taxonomy (NCBI): domain Eukaryota; kingdom Metazoa; phylum Arthropoda; class Malacostraca; order Isopoda; family Trachelipodidae; genus Trachelipus; species Trachelipus rathkii. Next base: position 7,343 of record JABUQX010087339.1, read on the forward strand.
AATTAATACACTCTTTACCTAATAATCAATTGATCCATTATATTTAATCGTTCATCATCTCAACTAATGACTTTTATCCAAAGAACTCTTAATACTACTAACTATAATAATTAAGCCAGAAAGTAAGGATCTGCGGCTTAAACTTAGGATATGTGTTTAGTTAATCTGAAACTTATCTCTCAAATCACTATAAGTTTCTGGTTGGATAATTAATAATAGATTTATATAAGTTATTAAAATAACCATAACTCTATGTATACTAGATTAAAAGAAGTTATTTCTGGTAACTTAAGTTACTGGCCGCACAAATTTTAATAAGGTAAAAGTAAAAATATACCCTTAACCATATATTCCTATTATATGATTATAAGTCTTCAAAACTCCTTATTAGAAAATAAATTAGTAAAGTTAAATGGAATAGATTATTTTAGACAGTCTTTCTTATTACTTTAATTATTCCATTATTGGTATTTTTAACCATTGAATATGAGGTTGAATTTGCCATAAGCCAAAAGGTGTATGCCTTCAAAAAGGATATTTGAGAGATAATAACTATATAATCCAAAATATAACTAATTATTATATTCCTGAATTGATATACCATATATAAGTAGTTAAAAGGTACTTGAATTGATAACTATTTAGTGATATATTTTATTTGAATACCTTGTTACAGTATATGAATTAAGTATTTGATACTTTAAGGTGGGGGTGTGGGTTAATAGGTTAATGCTTTACCTATCAGTGGTTTTTTTATATGTAGACTAATTTATTATTTAGAAAAAATTTAAATAGGATATACCATATCGGACATACTAGGAATAATTTTATTTATTACACCTAACTGATATGTATTCATGTAATCTATATTCTTCTTACCAAAACCTGATTATCTTACCACTACTATACAATACTTGGAATGGAGAACCTTTAGGTAAAAATCTTGTAATGTATTGATTTATCTATTATATAGAGATGTTTTGAAATTAGTACTATAGATATCGGTTTAATATAGTTTAAAATTACATATATTATTTATAGTAGACCATGGACAGATTATTATTATAGGAATATATTTAAAAATATAATAATATTATTTTAGATTAAACATCCAGATACATATGTTAATTTATTTTGATTAAAATAATCTAATAGGATATATAAATTATTTATAAATGTATTATATAATGGTAAAAGAACAAAAGGAATATCATATTATCAGTAACTAGGTAATATTCCTAACCATTGAATTAATAAGTTGTCTGTTTTTAAGAAATTTATCACATTTAGCAAACTTATCATTACTGAGTTATCAAATTGGATCATAAGTAGTATAAATTAATGTACTCATTTAATATTAATATATATAATATGTAATTAAATATTATTGTTATCGAGAAAATATACGCTTGGTACAAGACTAATAGTATTAAAAAGTAGATGTACTTAATATAACTAGTGGATATTATCAATATATCTGGATAAGGTAACATATATCTAAACATGAATAGCTCTCATGAGATATTATATAAAGTATAATAGCAGGAATGAAATTATAAATTTAATAAATTAAATAAGATATGTAATATCGACTATATTTATTGTTTTTGTTGTAGAACCTATCTCATTATCTTAAAATTATTAAATTACTTCTTAAAGCATTACGATGATCTAAGTACCACCTGTGAACGTCGCAATACTTCCAGATTAATGTAACTCAAATAGGACGAACCAAGATTTAATACTAGGCTAATGAATGAATATTATAAGAAGATGTAGTTAAAATTTTAATATTGGATATATAATTAAATCACAGAGGTAATTAATAACTGTATATATTAAAATTTTTTATTTAATATGAGCTACATACCTACAACCAAAAAGTCTTGTAGTCGATAACAAAGCATTTTTTTTTATTAGCTCAAGAGTCCGTTAACGCCATTGGCCTTGTAATTATATGTATATTTACTAACCATTAGTATAGCACATATTGAAGCTCTCCACTGATAAAATTGAATTATGAATGGTTTTGAAAACTAATAACCATTATGTGTATTATGCACATACTAATTGAATGAAAGTCTGAGCTATATAAAATATCATAATTTAGTATACCTAGAGGAAGATTATAATAATAATAGGTCGATATATATATATATTAAGCACTAAGAGTGATGATCTGATATTATTATATATCACTATATTGCTACATAAAGAAGATATTAAGGATTATCCTATAACTAATCTATAATATAATATACATATAATATAATATAATATATCATTATTTAAATAATATATATAAATATATATATATAATAAATAAGTATATATATGTATCTTGGGCAATTCTATACGCTTTGTACTATTAATTATATTAATTGATTATCTAAATTATTAAAATGAATAATTTAAGTTAAGTTGATGACCAGTAACGGTGGAAATTTACCATCCTTTTTAGGAATTTTAGGGAAGTAAATAATTAAATCTCCTTAGATTTAATTAAAACAATGCTGTTAAATTATATATAGTAGCCTTTTATAATTATCTTTCAATTATATATATATTAAAATTAATATCAATAGAGTTGTAGGCTTTATCCTGTTATCACAATACTTTCATTATTATACCTTAGCCCTTTTACTCCTGCTATGGAATTTTGAATTATATTATTTATTTGAAGTTAAACTTTATAAAGCCTATTCTCTTTCAATACTTGCTGTTAAATGTGATAACTAAAATATGACTTAGAGAAAGAAAACTCAATAATTGAATAAATCTATAATATATATAAGATGTGAGTTAATTACATGTAAGTTATTTTCGCCTTTATTTATGGCCTCTATATATATATATTATTTATTATTTATATATTATTATATATATATATATATATGCCATCTAATAGTATATATTTTATTAAATATAAGTATATACAAAACTAATTTTATAGATAGTATTTACCTATAATATAGGCCAAATTGAGATTTGATAACTAATATAACAAGAATCCATATAAGAAGGATCACCTTTAGTATACTCAATTAAAATGTAGCAAATTTTGAAAGAAAAACTACCAATGTTGTATACAACACACCTATATATATATTTCATGACTATTTATCCAAGATAACAGTTAAGAGTATGTCTAATAATATTTGTACCCTATGAAAGTCAAATTATAAAAATAGAACTTATATAGGATACATTATGCACTCTATTTGCTTCAACTTTTAGATATTTTTTAATTTGGATAATTAATTGTAATCCATTTGTTCACGGGCCTATTGGGATTAACAATCTATATATCCATCTTTTGGTTAATTTTTTTATTGTTCCTTTTCGGCGGATGGGGTGAACAATTGTTAAAAGTTGGTTTATAATATTTTTTTTCCTCCGTAAAACGTCACACAAAGGTTATTTAAACGTTACTCTATGGATATGACAGATACGCAACTAGTTTTTGTATTCCGTTTTTTCTATAGAACAAATTGGGAACATAAAAATCAATTTAACTTAAGTGAAAATGTAGATAAGTTTAGGTAAGGTAGAGTTGAGATCCTATCTGTTAAATTAAAAATATTAGGAATACAGAAATTGTTGTAATTTCGTATGAATCTTAATCTCTTCGGTATTACAACGCGATTTGAAGGTGACTGGCAACATATATTATTTTTTCTGCTATATATTGATTGGTTAAAAATATTAACCGATTCTAAGACAGATGCTAAAATGATAAATAACACAACAATCTTAAATAAAATATAATAACTCTAAATAGGGCAACAGCCTTCTTCAGGATTTGAGTACCGAGGAGGCAACATTTATCGTTTAATCACTGTCTCTAGAGTAATAAAATATAATTAATAATTAGATTTTATTCACCTATATACTAAATATATATAAATATCGTATAACCTAATTAACAAGTAAATGAAAGAAGCATCATCAAAAATTAACGATATTAAAGAGTTCTATATAAGGGATAATGAGTGAGTAAAGCACATACACTTCTCAATTACAAATATTATCACGTTAATTTATTATTAATCTAATATAAGACCAAAGATAAACTAAAACATCTTAGGCAGTAGACCTTTTCATTCACTCTACAATCGAGAACGCACATAGGTTTGCTTCATAATTTTTCCCATAATCTCACATAACCCACCCGACCTCTTAAAGTTACCGGTCAAACCAAGATAATTTTAAGCGGTCGATCAGAGATCTCCACAGATCAATCTAGATCCCATTAAATTAGAGTTTCTAGGGGACGAAATGATTTTTTTTTTTTACCCATGTTCTAGGGTGAAATTAAGGTTAGGTTAAGGTTAGGTTAGGCAGCAGACAAGAGACAATTCTAAGAGATCTTTTTGAGGTTTAGAGTTTAGGTGTTAGGATTCTAAGCATGTGTAAACTGAAAATAATGTTGCTTTAGGTTTTACTAGCTTATCGTGTAAAGGGGATTATATAAGAGGAATATCCAGACTTCTTTATTAGAGGTCCATGTCTGATTGTCTTCTGAGATGTTGAATCACTGATTTTATCAATTAAAATTTCAATGTTCGTACCTTTAACACCCTCTCTTATTTTTATCGCGTTAAGTCAAAGAGTAGTCTTAATCTTTACCTATGTAAGTAATTTATTTTTTAATTATTCGGTATCCGACCTCTCGTTCCGTGTGGGCGTTTAGTTAACTTTTAACCATAATAATATATATATAATTATATATTATTATATATATAATATAATAGTAAGTTAATCATACGAACTTCTAAGTATAATATGGAATACTACTATCCTATATATTACATCTATTATATTAATCTATTATGTTGGCATAATCATTAAAATAATAATAAAGTTCTATTATATATATATTTATTTAATGAAATTAATAATTATTATATATATGATCTAGTATATAATAATATCTTAAGATTATATTTTTTACTTTAATGAATATATATAATTATATATTATATTTACTTTACTGTATACTATAAAATATATTATTATTATATTTAAATATAATATTTATATAATATATATATATATATATATATAAATATATAATAATTATATTATATAAATATATATATATTAATATTTAAGTAAATATTAGTAAATTAAATTATTGTACTATAATTAATTATCAAACAAAAAAAAAATTTTATGCTACATATTCTAAATTCCACAACTAAACTCATAGGAATGGGAAAGATGCATATTAATTTAATATGAGGATGAAGGTGAGGATGTGAACCAAAAACAATGGTTGGGTATCGATAGCCTTTAATTGACCATTACTTTCCAAAAAAAGCAAAAGCGATTGCGGTCTTGGATAGATTTTAACTTATCATCAGGAAGGCTTGTTTAATATCCGCTAACATGACAAACTGATTGATCTGAACCGGAAATAAATGTCCTAATAAGGAAGAAATAAGATCTGGTCCAGTATAGGCTGTCTCATTTATTTAGATGTGGTAAAGAATTAGTTTTAAGAGAACAGTTAAAACACAGGCCTGACCTTTTTTGATCCTTGTTCAACAGTTTTGATAACAGGTCTGTGAAGGAACCCAAATATAATTTTTATACTCAGAGGGAGATACAATGAACTATTCAATAATACCATCAGCTAATTGTTGCTGAAAAGACATCACATCATAGGCTTTAACATAAAACTTTACTTTCGCAAATTTTTATGAACTCTAATTTAAGCACTGGCAAAGCAATGTTATAGTTTTGAAATGGCAACAAAGGAAGTTTATCTTTTCAATCCATGGAAGATCTATATGATATTTTCCGTCTTTAAAAACTCTATAGCACCTTAAAATTTTTCAAGCTGTTCGCATTCACTTTCATATTTGTTATATTCATATAGATTTCCTAAGGACTCTAATTTGAACATGTTTTTCTAATCCTTGCTCTACCTCAGAATTACTTAGAATGTGGCTTAAAGGATTAAATAAGATTGTACAGGGTTTTAAGACTGCATTAACCAAAGGTATGGTTAACCTGCAATTGATTTTGATTTTAGATTTTTGTTTTGAATATGATTAATGATTTTGAACAATTGATGATTGGATTTGAAACTCTTATTTGATTTATGTATATAAAATTAGTAATATTTTTCCAAATGGAATAAATTAAGAACCATCTCTTAACAATAATAATAATAGTACACACTTATACATTTAATCAATTCTTTGAGGGAAATACTCTATTAAATCATTGCCAATTAAGGCATCCAAATCGAAATGAGTTATTAGACTCTTTATAGGCAGAATCAGCTAATTTGAAAGATTTATTTCTCAAATTAATTTAGAGCCTGATCTACGAACTTAATGTCGTAACTTAAATTTAAGTATCCTCAATCAACGTCAAAAAGGAAGGGTTGAAACAGATGGTCCTATATACATCAAGGAAACAGCCATTTCCTTTCTTCTTTCACAAGTGCGAGAGTTTGTTCCTAACAACACGAAGGTTACGGAATGAACTAATAGGTAGTGCTGTGTGTCAATAACAGGATTTTGTGTCTGTATTCGAGAGAGCTAGGCCTTTGATGATGCATTTCTCTTTACAGGATGATTACCGGACTTGAGATTTGTGCACGTTCTTTGAGGGTCGCACACACATTTTTTCTACATTTTTTTTAAAAGTGTGTTCTCAGAAAGTAGAGTCGGTCGACAGACACCTTCTAATGTGAGTCCCATCCCATAGTTGAAGAACAGTCACGAAGCATGAGCGATCCAGATTTAAATATAAATTTTTCTAATCGAAACGGTTAGAGCCGTGAGAAACTTTAATAACCCTATATACTATCACTATAGAAGCACGAAAACTTTACACTACCTATACCTATAATATATTGAAATTATATATAATACCAATTATACATATAAATTACATATGAAATAAGGCAAACTAATATAAATATATCATAATTATATATATATCTATATATATAGTTAATGTTGGTTAATATATATTAAATTTATATATATATATATATAATATATAATATATTATATAGCTTATATATATTATATATATATAAGCTATATATATTATTTATTGAATAAAAGCTGAGAATTTTATCAAATATAATAATATTTGTGGTAAAATGAAAATAAGGTAAAAGAAATTATATTTTTATCCATCATTTATTTTATATTATATTATTACATATATATTATTATATTAATATTAATGGTGCTTATATAACAAAAAAGTAGAATATATCTGTTATTTCCTTATATCTTTTTTTAAAAAAATAATAAATTAGGCAAACTATTAGGGGCCTAAGAAGGATATGAAGTTTATTATTTTAGGGGCTATATACCTTATATATTATTCTACTTATATATAATACCAAGTTATATATTACCTAAGGAACATACGTATACTGCAGTATAGTATTAGTATACTTATATATGAAACCAAATTGGTAGTACCAAGCATAAATATAGAAATTTATATTTACATTTCCATTTATACTAACCTTATATATTTCTAATATCGTTTAACCTATCTTACATAGGTTTTAGGTAATTAAAACATTTGACTATTGGTCACTATAATCAATAACCACAATAAACCTCGACCTTATAGGGATGTTTACCAAAACTATTTTAAATCTAATTAATTCATATTCGAAATACCTTTGATATTTAATGAATAAATACGTGGCACGAAGAAACACTCAATTCATTACCACCCATCAAAACACTCCAGAGCCCAACACCCCAGCTTTTCATATACTTCCGCACCATCCCAACTTTAACTATATTTACAATACATAGCCTATGCTAGTCCTTTTGTCAAAATTCTTTGGCAGCAGTACCAACCACTTATGGAACACACTCATAAGAGCCAATTATTAAGATTTATTAAGGACTTCATTTCATCAGACTCTCTCGATTTTTATTCATTTATTTATTTAAGATTTTAACTACTTACTGTAATAAAAGTATTTACAATATTTAAATATATATTATTCGACCAAACTGAGTATATGAGTATGGGTGTAGGCGATAACTATATTTGATAGCAAATTTGCATGATTTTATTATTTCAAAAATAATTATGCAAATTTGCATGATTTTAATATTTCAACATTTCGAGAGTATGAAATTTTGATGACTTTTACTTTCACTTTGATTTTCTAACCAAACTTTTAACCGACATATATTTTAGATTTATCAGTTGTGTAATTGGTATTATCACACTTGCGAGTAATTTCTTTGACTAACCACATTAGGCACCCACGCATTTGATAAAACTATGTTGGCTAAGTCTATTACATAATCAACATTTCGAGAGTATGAAGCACCTCATTTTGATGACTTTAACTCTCACTTTGATTTTCTAACCAAACTTTTACCGACATTATTGTAACAATACGTGACAAGTAATTGGAATCATCGTGACTAATGTTACTCTTTTAAAGAATATGATTTAGTGACTTTTGGCACGACAAAACATGACCTTTTTAAAACTACAAATATTATTAGAAAGGACGATTTACATGATGGGTTATTTAAAGGTATTTGAAGGGTTTGATTTAGTGTCTCTTCAGTCTAATTCAAAGATTGGGTTTTCATTTTGTATTTTGGTTTTCAAATAGGGGTTTGTCCCCTACTATGGGGGGAAGTGTGGACAAGCCTATTTCCCCATAAATCCAAACTTTAGTATGAACTAGGGTTCGGTCGATGCACCTGGTGCGGTGAAGTGCGGCAGGCAATTCCATTGTCCCAGTAGGGTGCTGTGTTGTGCACAGTACGCATTGAAACATAGTGTGCAGAGCGGTGCGAAAAAATATGACATTTGGTGCCTGGTGGGCTTACTCTGGTGTGGTGAGGTGAGGTATACGCAAAATTGCGGTACTCGACCAACCATAGTGTGAACATAATAACTACAGGTATGGTGTGTGCAAAAGGATTAAATATTTCCTTCCAAACTTAGGTAATGGAAAATAAAACAGAGTTATAAAACCGGTAAATATATTGCCGACTCCAGCTCCGATTCCCTCTCCATCATTCCCTCTCCATCATTTCCTCTCAATCATTTTCAAATTGTCTGACTCGGATTCTAAATTCACTTGCAATTACAAATATGAGAATTTTTGGGGCTCTTGATCTACCCAAAACTATGCAGCTTCCCTCTACGGCCTACTCCGACTACCGCTCTGACTCTACAAAAACAGTTCTAATTTTATGATGTCTTCAGTCATTGATGTTGAAATAAGAATCAATATTAATATTAGAATTTAAAAAGCACTCAAGGAGGAATTATTGTAACAAGGATCTCTCTACTCTCTGTAAGATTCATCTCTGTTTCATCGAGATCGGAGGAGTTTCTTGATAATTATTTGGGAAGATAGATATAAGTGGTTTTTCAAAACCAGGTCACCCCATTTGCACGATTACCTAATGAGGTTTATTCCTAAAATTGAAACCTTTCAATTATTTGAAATTGATACTTATATTCGTGATACCATAGTCAGCTTTTGAGCGACACATTGAGGCACTACTACACACATATCGATGCGCCACTATAAAGTATAAGTATTCATATAACTGGTACTTCCAAACAGATTTATTTATATCACTTTCGAGACACTATTTGAAATTGATACTTTGTGGTGGTAAACAGTTTTGTTGTTCTATGCTTCGATTTTGTTTCTGATAAATATAGTAGCTTTCATATTATTTAGACGTCACATTATTAAGTATATAATTAGCTGAACAGTATAATAATTATAATATATAATTTATATATAAATATTTATCAATAGTGTAACAATAGAGCTACAATTCTTTTAATAGTTTTAGGCAAGTAACGAAAGACAACACATTACTCCGTAGATTTATTATCTTTATAATTAAGATAGTACATATATTTCATACTTAATCAATATCTATATGAAAGCGATGAAATAGATAAACAACTTTGTTTATCTCACTCAAAAAAGATAAGATTTTTTAGTGTTCTTTAAATAATACATGAGTCGTTATTCCATTTTTATTAGTCTAGTCTAATTTTGGTCTGCTTTTTATTACTTAACTCTTTTTACTTACACTTTTCATTGCTAATTAAACAAATCATATCTTTTTCAAATAAATCATTCAATTAGTTTATAAATTTAACGTCAAAACCCATCTGAATTATAGACATACAAATATAAACTTGGGGGAAATAATAGATTACGTAAACTGAATATTTGGTAGTTACACTATAATTAATCTATTTGCTTCCTTTAAAATATTTCTATTATTAAAATAATATTAACTACACAAACATTATATATTAATAGATACTAGGAAAATATATATTTATAGAGTTTTATTATTTTACATTATTGAAACATAATAGCACTGGGTTCGTTAAATTTTCAGGTGGAGGTAGGGGCTTGACCAGCCCTTCAGTCACCTACCCTCATATTGGTCATACTGTACCCCTGGATATATATAATATATAATTCATATATATATATATATATATGATTATATATATTATATTATAATATATATATATATTATAATATATATATAATTAATTAAGAATAATATAAAATTTTTTATAATATATATATAGTATATTATAATATTATATAATACTATCTATATATATATATAATATTATATTATACTAATATATATTATTATTTATAATATATATATATTATATTAAATTATATATTATATATTATATATTATTATATTACTACTATATACTATGATATTACTATATATATATATATATATATATAATATATATGATATTAATTATTAATAAGTATGTATATATGATATATTTAATATCTAATTATCTATATATTATAATATATATATACTAATATATATCATATATATTAAGTATATATAATAATATATATATATTTAAACATAATAATATATATAAATTATATGTTATAGTATATCTTATATATATATAGTATATATATATATATATTATATATATAATCTATCTTATTTATTATTTATTTCCTTTCATTGATATATATATATATAAATTATATATTATATATATTTAATATTATATATATATAATTAATATAATTATTCTATACTTAATATAATATATATAATTATAATATATATATTTAATATCACTTTATATAATATAAGTATATTATTACAATAGTTTAAATATATTATAATATATATAATATATATATTACTAAATTATAGAAAAAATGAAAATAATTAATGAATTTAAACGATTGATTATATTTTTACCTTCATATGGTCGTCATTATCCGGCTTCAATGATGACTGGGATGCTCGCACTGGGGTATTATTATATTATATATAGTACTGATAGCTAGAAATATATTTATATAATATATATATGTAATATATAATCCGATATCATTATAGATAAATTATATGAAAACAATTAATAACATTAATTATTCATCTATCCTATAATTATTATTACAAAGTTGTATAATATTATATAGATAATGTATATAGGTATACTTGTAAAGGGGTGACTATACTATATATACTACTTAGTAGCTACTCATATAGTTTTTATGTATTCTATATCTGTTGTTAGTATATATTACACTAGATAATATAATTTATATTTATTTATAATTAGTATATATATTTATTATTAGTTATTGTAAATAATGTACAGTATGAGTCGAGAGAGTCTGACGTTGGTTTTCGTGCGAGAGAGTCGTGTTACAGAGAGCACTGCTGCTACGGCAGAAAAGTGCTGATTATTTGTGTTATTTTTTATAATGAACATATTAAAATAAATTTATATTAAAAGAAGCTATTAAATATTTTAATGATGAGGTTGTAATTAGGACCAACATGACTTTACTAAGAAATACAATGAACGATTTATCGTGTTGAACAAACGTATCTAAAAGTACTTATCTGAAATTGGAAGCTTTTATTAATTTTCCGCACCAATATTTATAATACTCTCAATATTAATGCCAAGTTATTTTACGAAAAAGTCTTGGCTTTTGATGGGGATTTACCGTGAGGTGTATCTAGTAAGTATTCTTCAGTCTCATTATTTGCAATATGGTTAAATTGCACGATATATCATAGAAAGATGCTAACTTATCATATGCTGGAATGGGTAGACATTTAGGTAAAATCTAAAGGGCCAGGTACTTCAGTACAAGAATTTCTTTGAAATGCTTCACTTCGAACAAGCTAGCTCGTCTATTGCCTTCTGTTTTTGGGGACTCCGATGTGTGTGGTAATAGGTCGTCATTTTCACTTCCATGAACCATTCTGTTTTTACGCTAAACATTGATGAAACTGGAGCTTCCCCTGTAAGTGCGAGCAATACTCCTTAAAAGGACAGACGAGACCTTTGTATTATTGGAGTAATTGTAAGAAGAAAAATGTTCTTTATTTCTTAAAATAAACTAAAAACTGATATTTACTACTATTCTCAACTAATGTGTACAAAATGATGTGCGCATCAAAGTAGATACACGTGTAGGGATAGGAATAGGTAACGTTAATGGATTCTGCCATTATCTGAATTTGCTTAATTTTGTAAGCATCACTATATACCGCTCAAGCTCATAGAGATTTTATTGTTTACAGAAAAGTTTTTCGCTCATGAAATTTAAAATTATGTTACAGATTTTCTTGAGACTGTTCGTTATACGTGTATAGTCTAGAATTTGCTCTCATTATATGCCCTACACCTCCATTCAAACAATAACGTGTGTCTGCAATCGTCCTGGAAAGATTGTATGTGTAACTTAATATCCTTTTAAAACAAAAAAGAACGCTAAAATTTGCCCTATAAACATTGTTTAGATTAAGGTATTTTTTTGAACTGATCTTCTAATTTAAAGTGACAAGTATTTCAATGAACATTATAGGTTTATCATTTTTAAATAATAAATCCGATTCATTCGTGCCTCCGCGAGTTTGAGCACCTTTTAAGATCTCTTCTTGCTACTTCAAGGAATTTTTTCTAAAAATAACGCTTTTTGTCCTCTTATTAGCACTGCTACAGAAAAAATGTACAAAGCATCTGATATTATTACAATTGCACTTCGAATATTTTTAAACTTTAAAAGCTCTGTGAGGATAAATAGAAATAATGCAAAATAGTAGTGGCAGTATAAAATAGGTTTGTGATATTTTCTTTTATTACTTCCTGACCATTAACTCCACGCAACTCATGCTGCTGATAATCGTTATATATGGTCTTCACGCCAATATTCTTTGTCTCTTAGTATTAAATCATTATCACAGTACTAACGTTCAGTTACTTTTTCTTCAAATTATCTTAATGCGAAGACTTATTTCCCTTAAATCATATCTGTGTCGAACATAAAATCTTGACTGTATATCAGTATCATATCAATCGTAAATGCACTCACAAGTGTATTTAATTGTTCCACACAATGAAAATTGTTCTCTGGAACACATCCGGTCGAGCATCGGCTTGACAGTACCACGTTATAACTCTTTTATGGTTTTGCCTCTTAATTGCAGACGTTGAATGAGATGAGCAGATGACTGAATTAGAGCATTTTTGGAAACAACTCCTACATATGTATTAGGCAATATGTATATTTACATTGAAAGAGCTGTCTCTCCGAAATTGCCATCGTTTCCCACACAGGCCAACGAGAGTTTGATTCGCCCGAGGAATGATGTTTCTACTAGTAAGATTTATATTCTGCTATAACACAGAATCGATTGTCAACAAGTTGAATTGCCGCTTCCACTGTTCTTCGAGACATTCCTTTTACTTAACTTCTGATTTGTCAATTTCGCTGTTTGATCTGTGCTTTGATATTTCCTTAGAATCTGCTTTTCTACAATACCAATTTTTTTTCACGATTTTAATTGTCTCGTGATTTTATTGAAAGATTCAATGGACTTTCTTTAGTTGTAATAGCGGTCCTCGAGACGCTAAAACACCCAATCCGTGTTTTCTTTACCTTTTTCTTTGTCAGTTCACTCAAAAAGACAATTATGCAATTTGAAAACAATAAACACAACGTTTTTATCAGGGAGTACTAACCACTTAATATCATCAACCCACAATTTGAAAATTCTTTCGACCTTTGCTTTCTCTGAGCAGTGAAATATGTAATTTTGAAGTCGGTTCGAGAAGGAATTGTCGCCATATTTCCAATTTTCATATGCCTTAAAGTCAGTACTTCATGAATTGGCAATGTGTTGAAATGAACAATTCTTGCTGTATTCCTTGATTACGACCCTGACTTAACGACGCTTGTGAGGAAAACACACCGTTACTTTGAGATTATTCAGCTGTTTCTATCGGCCGTTGCAGAAATGCAAGGAGAAACTGAATTCTAAAGTCGAGAACCTCTCATTCTTGATAACAGAATCTTATTGCATATGTGCTTACTGTTTTGTGGAAAAAGTCTCTAATAGCTGATCTTCTTAATAAAAATGTAATAGTATAATATGTATATATATATAACTACTATATATATATAGTACATATATATATATATATATATATATATATATATATATATACTATAGATATATTATATAATATATATGAATTATATTTTAAGTTGGACAAAAAACAGCAGCAAAAAAATGTTAAACAAAAGTCGATAACATAATTTCACTAGATGATATGCTTTACATAGACACACAGATGTTATCTCATAGTAGAATAATACTGAGAAAGGGAGAATTAAGCAATCTCTCTGTACTAGTATATATAGTATATATAACTATAATTAATATATATATACTAATATATATATATAATAATACGTAATGTATATAATATATTATTATATATATATATTAGTATATATAAATAATATTATAATATATAATAATAATAGTATATATATATTAATATACATATATATATATATATATATACTATACTATATACGTATAAATATATATAATATATATATATATATATATACATATATATATCATATATAAATATATATCTAATATTTTCTGTATTGTACTTTAAAAGGTAAGTAAAGTATACTGTAATTATTAGAAACAATACTTTTTACACATTACATAATATAAGTAAAATTTAATTTCATATATATATATATTATAAATTATATATAGTATATAATAATTATAATATATGTTTTTATGCGATTTTAATTATATATATATATAGTATAGAATAAGTGACTTCTATTATATTATTTCTATACACAATTAAATTTATATAATTATATATTCAACTAATATAATTATATTATATGATATATATACTATATATATATACTATATAAATATATATATATATATAATATATATATATAGGATATAATTATTATATTTATATTTAATCACTATTATATATTAATAAATATAGTAATATAGTATAATATATAATATTATATATATTTATAAATGATAATACATAATTTTATTACAATAGTTATTAGATTATATTATTCTTTTATTAATTAATATCATATATATATATATTTAACTATTATATATATATATTCATATTAATTTATGCTATATCATATTATTGTCTATAATATAATATATATTAGCTACTATGCTTTACTTATCTAATTATTCATCAAGTAGAGATAACCTCATTTTAAATATGAGATTTATTTAAGAACTTTTTTAGGTAAGGTTTGTATAGCCTATTACATATTACATATAATATTATAATACTTATTATATAGAAACTTATATACCGGTAAGATATTTGATAGCTTTTTCCCACTACCTCACTTCATAAACTTCCCAACAGACTTACGGAGATTGGGTTCCTGGGCACATTGCGCCGAATTAAATATCAATTCAATTAAATAGACTTCTGGCACATAATATTATTGACGGGCATATGAGCTTAATAACTTTTTATGGGTGGTCGAAATTTGTAAGTCTCTCGCACTTGGTCGTCCACTCCTCTTACTCTTCTCTCATTTAATAAGTTGCATAATTATAATATCACTGGGTATTACAACTACGTATAGATCAAATTCAAAAGTCGTTAATATAATAGTAGCTAAACAGTGTATAACCTATGATTAGTTAGTAAGCGAACACTTATATTATTGATTATATACTATTTATTATATGTAAAACATCTTTGCGATTTAGATGTTAAGTACTGTAGAATAGGCTAAGTAGGATTGATAAGATCTATAGTTATATTAAAGGTTAATAAGACAGATATTACTCATTATTTTTAATATTATTTATAAGCTATAGCATTAGTAATATTAGTAATGAAATATATATACATAGGTATATATATATATATATACTAATATAGTATATAGACTATATTATATATGATTATTATCATATTATTCTATTAGTATATCTAAATATTACTTTATCAATGAATATTCTTTAAATTATATGATTATATAGGAAGTAATATATATAAAACATTTATTACTTATATTATTATATTTAAATATTACTAAGGAAAATAAAATTAAATATAAATATTAATAAATATCTAGATTATTTTTAATAAAAACAATTTGTAGTTATATTTATCAGTTCAATTATAACTTATATCACACCCTAGTAAATTTCACATTAGGAAACATAACTTAAATATTTTCCAGAAAATGTGGAAGAAAATAAAATCATTCATTTGTTCCTTAACTATTTAATAGTATATGGTTAAAATCTAAACATTTTAAGGAGCTTAACGAGTACTTCTGTAATTACTGTAAATAGTACTTGTATGTAAGTAAACAGTAGTAGCAGTTGAAGTATCTAATGTAATAGTAAACTGCTGTTAGCAATAGTACATGTTTGGAAGCAAAGAGTAATAGCAATAGAAATTGCAGATGTAACAGTACAATACTCTGTTAGCACTGTAGCTACTATTATTACTTATATATATTCAATGATATGCTATACAATATTAGAATTCTAATTTTCTAGAGCGGAAGGATCAGAAGTATATAAGAGTATCCATTCCAAAATAAAAACCTGAAAACAAAACAACATTGTGGATATGCATATCAACATGTTATATACCTATATACATACATTATTATTGAAAACTTATTTAAATTTCCAGTACTATAGGAGTTGTAATGTTTTACAGATAATTGATCCTTAATATGAGAAAATAATAATATCTTATAATAAATTATTATTATCTGCACATTATCATACAAATTTTATAGATATACGTTTTTTATCCTAACATGTTTATATAATATGGTATAGTATTATATATGATTATATATAATTTATATATATATATTAATAATTACTACAACAGCAAATTAAAGTCTAATTACACAAATTATACTATATTACTTTATGTTTACGTATTATCTAAAAATAATAGGGGTATGAAACATATTTCGTATAATATAATAATATAAATATATATATATATTATATCGTATAATAATTAGTATAATTAATAAAATAAATAAAACGTAAATTATAATACTATACATGTATTAATTATCAATTCTTTCTTTTTCATATTTTGCTTATTTTGATCTATTTATTTATATACTAATATATTATATTTAATTTATCTTATTAATTATATTTCCTTATTATATATATAGATATAATTATATAATTAAAAATAGGAAGAAAAACCATTGATTTAATGTATACCATTAAAAATATATATATATGGTATATGAATAGTGGTTTACTAACCATTTACGCTACTAATAATATTATCTAGTTTATAATATATATATATAATTTTATAATATATATATATATAGTATAATATAATTATACTATATATATTATTATAATATATACATATTAATTATTATATTATAATAATAATGTATAATATTGTTATACATTATATATAGACTTAAAATATGTCTTAGATTTAGATCTATAGTAATAAGTATATATATTACGTGATTTACTCATAAGAGTCCTGTAGGATACGTAAAGTTGACTGTAATATTACTAGTAGAATAATGATTAAATTTATATACTCTATTATATAATAGCGGAGTGTACCTATGGCGACTCCCGGTAGCTCAAGGTTTAAGAGACGTCGCAACAAGAGTCCTATGTTCGCCACTTTTACTGGGTGGGGGAAGAATGGGTGGAGGACATCTCATGGGGGCTAGGGCTCGTTTCTCTGCTCGATGTTAATTAATAGACCTCCCCTTGATTAAGAGGATCTGCTCGGAGCGGTGAGCTTATCTGAAAAAAAAAAAAAACTGAACTGGAATTCGCTAAAATTTTTTACAACTCATAATTATAACGAGCGTAGAACTCATGAATACTTAAAACTATCCGTAATCTGAATCCGCTCAAAGCCCCATTCGATTTGAATTTAAAATATATAACCTAATCAGCAAGGACTGATAATCGAGTTTCCATCACAATTTTTTTTAGGCGCTGAAACATAATATTGATTATTATTTATTATTATTAATATTATTTATCATTATTCTTTTATTATTATTAATATTTATGATTATTAATATTAAGATTAGTATATGAAATGTATATTATATTATTGTATTTTATTATTTATTAAAATCAATAATAAAAAAGAACTTAACCTTACAAATCTTTAAAGAAGAACAATGATTGTTTAGATTTATTTATAAAATGAAATAGAAAAATTGAAAAGTTATAAATAAAAGAAAAAAAAAATTATTAAACGAGAAACAAATAAGAAGAAAAAGTAAAAAAAAACAAAAACAACAAAAACCCTTATAATTATTCATCAATTTAAAATTTTAAGAAACAATCGCTCTAAAATTTATCTGCAAATTTTCTATTATTCAACTATCTTTTTTAAATATATTTCTCTTTATTCTGTCAACTTTTAAATAATCAAAAATAAGGTATTAAGAATTTACGTTGCAGAATTAAAGGTATAATAGTGTTACTTTGCTCATCTGTTTTCAAGCCTACGAGTCAAAAAAAAAAAAAAAAAAAAAAAAAAAAAAAAAAAAAAAAAAAAAAAAATTATGTATAAGAAAGAAACTTCAACAATATTTTCTTAATTAATAAGAAATTAATTGAACAAATTTGTGATCTTTTCAAGAAAGATTGCAAGAAAACGAAATATTATGAATATTATGAACAGACGTAGGTTCGAGTTGGGTATTGAAAATGTAACAAATTTAAACCAAAACTTATTAATTATAATTGAAGGGAATAAATAGTAAGTGGAATGAACGCATCCATGTCACAGAAAGTGGAATGAACGCATCCATGTCACAGAAAGTGGAATGAACGCATCCATGTCACAGAAAGTGGAATGAACGCATCCATGTCACGGAAAGTGGAATGAACGCATCCATGTCACGGAAAGTGGAATGAACGCATCCATGTCACAGAAAGTGGAATGACCCCCTCCCCCTCACAGAAAGTGGAATGAACGCATCCATGTCACAGAAAGTGGAATGAACGCATCCATGTCACAGAAAGTGGAATGAACGCATCCATGTCACAGAAAGTGGAATGAACGCATCCATGTCACAGAAAGTGGAATGAACGCATCCATGTCACAGAAAGTGGAATGAACGCATCCATGTCACAGAAAGTGGAATGAACGCATCCATGTCACAGAAAGTGGAATGAACGCATCCATGTCACAGAAAGTGGAATGAACGCATCCATGTCACAGAAAGTGGAATGAACGCATCCATGTCACAGAAAGTGGAATGAACGCATCCATGTCACAGAAAGTGGAATGAACGCATCCATGTCACAGAAAGTGGAATGAACGCATCCATGTCACAGAAAGTGGAATGAACGCATCCATGTCACAGAAAGTGGAATGAACGCATCCATGTCACAGAAAGTGGAATGAACGCATCCATGTCACAGAAAGTGGAATGAACGCATCCATGTCACAGAAAGTGGAATGAACGCATCCATGTCACAGAAAGTGGAATGAACGCATCCATGTCACAGAAAGTGGAATGAACGCATCCATGTCACAGAAAGTGGAATGAACGCATCCATGTCACAGAAAGTGGAATGAACGCATCCATGTCACAG
>JABUQX010087340.1:0-5000 GCA_015478945.1 Trachelipus rathkii
AGAGACAGGGTGAGGTGAGTGTGTGTATAATAGCGAGTCACAGAAAAACGTGAAGCCGAATCAACGTTTGTTATGCGAGGGCAATAAAAAAGAGCTAACATTCTTCGTGTTTCATATAGTTCAGATGAGTAAATAGGACTGAAAATTCCGAATCCTTTATGATCCATTTTTAGGCTGGGGATGACCTAAGAAAAAAATTCGAGGAACACGGCCAGCTTACCCATGCCCAAATGTCCCAAACATAATGGATTTGCGCTTAAATCGCTTTTTTTATTTAATCTCTAAAAGTTTTCCAAAGGACTAAACTCTTTACGCTGAATCCAAAAATGGTATTCGTTTTACTGTAAGGTCCAGTTAATATTTTCAAAGATACCATTTGACGGACACCCAATCTACACGCTGACTATATATAAATCATCACTAACTAACCATATATACTATATATATATATACTTATACTATATAATAATAATAATATGATATATAAATAAATATATATATATTCATCCTATAATCAATATACATTATATATATATATATTATATATACTATATATATATGATTTATATATTATATATATAATACTATAATAATTATATATTTATCTTTGTGGATTACTTCCACCCTGATCTTCAACCCACAACGCAAATTTTAAAGGGAAATTTAAAACAAAGAGAATTAATGCATCCGTTTAGCTTTTGTTTGAATTTAACCTATACTAAAATAACTAACATTTATAAGTGTATTTTGAATTCACCATCAGTCAAATATATATATCTTATATAATATTAATATATATATATATATTATATTTATATATATATATTAAATTAATAATATATATATTATTATTATATATATATTATGTATATATAATATATATATATATATCATATATATATATACTATATATATATATATACCGTTAACCTATATATATAATACTATATATATATATATATATTATATATATATATCAATATATATATATCATATATATATATATATATATATATATATATATATATATAACTATTATAAATATATATATTATTTGTTTATTTTGTTGATATATATTATATATATATTATAATATATATATATATATACTATATATATATATATATATACTATATATATATATATATATATATATATATATAGTAGAATATATTTTAATTTTATTTGTTAATTAACGCATATCGAGAAAGTCTTCAACGTTATCTAGAACGTTCACATGGAATATAAATCAAATCAATGCAACTTAAAAAAGACCAATCATGGATCCTCCTTTATGCCTATATTTAATATTTATAGGGTCTGGAGCCGTTGGGGGGACAGAGGCGGGGGACGAAGTCCCCCGTCGTTCCACCTATGGCCCGAGACACTGACTCTTTCCATCTTTGCTATTTACCCTCGGGGTACTCTTTAAAAGGTTAAAAAAAAAATTAAATTTCTTTTAATGAAGATATTTTTATTTTTTTTATTTTATCAAAAACTAATGTTTTACCTTTTAAGTTTAGTTAAGTACTATAAACATTACAGATCAAATCGTCATTGCTGAAGAGTGGGCGATCTGAGATTTTTTGAACTTATTGCATCTAAAATAGTATTTGTTATTTTTTTTTTTTTACGCAACAATATATTTGACATATCTCACATAAACTCATATTTTATTATATTGCATTCTTGGAGAAAATCTAATAAAACATATTCGTTTCCTGTTATTTTAAAAATACCGTCAGGTTTCATCTACGAGTTAAGCTAGGCCACGGTATGGCTAGGCTAACACTAGCCTAAAAAGGGTCAATATAATTAATTAATTAAGTTTAAACCGCATATTTGTAAATTCGATGTGGAGTTTATAAACAATGCGAAAAGACAAGTCTTTTTTTTTAATAAATTATAAAAATAACTAATGTCTATAGAAAGAATAAAATGTATATACCTCTAAAATAATAAAGTTCGGATTAAATTTCAAAACCTTTCTTTTACGGGGGAAGATCAAAGGGAATACGCCTATATATATATATTATAATATATATATATATCTATTATATATATATTATATATAATATATATATAATATATATAATATATATATATTTATATATATATCTATATATATATATTATATTATATTATATATGCCTGTTATGTTTTACGACTCCGTCAGTTTTGATTTTTTTTTTTTTTTTTTTTTTTTTTTTTAATAATATTTTAGTCTGGTCTAACAGTCAATTTAAGGGGTGACGGACATGTTCAAAATATATATGACAGTTACGTTTTACGACTCCGTAAGTTTACATTCTTTTTTTTTTTTTTTCTAAAGAATACCCAAGGGTAAACGCAAAAGAGGCAGGAGTCGAGGTCTCGCGGCTTCCGGGGGCAGCAGACATGGTAGGACTTTTCCCCCCTCCGGGGAAGGATCTCGAACCGCTCTTTGGTATTTGGGTGTCGCGGGGGTTCCTCAGCCCCTCCCCTACGGGGTAAAACGTCCCCCCTGTGTTCCCTGTCGGCTCGAGCCCCTAATTTTTTTTTTGTTTTTTTTACATTTTTGTAATAAACTTTATAACGCCGCTTGTCCTCAATCATGTAATTGGTTTTTTCATGTTTAAGTGTATGTGTACTTTTTGAGATATTTCATTTATGATAAAATATATTTTTATGTGCAGTACCTATTAATAGAATATTTTGTTAAATTTAAGGTAAGTGGTGCTTTAAATAGCACTTGGATCCCTAATAAACCCTGGTTGTCCAATAAGTGATATCTATTACTTTCTCGAAGAATATTTTTCATGCTTTAAAATTTTTGCTATTTAAATGTCATTTTTAAATAATTATTTAAAATATTTCGAACTTTTGAATCATGTCCGTCATCCACTGAAATTCATTGTTAGTATCATATACTAGTAATATATGTTAAAAAAAAGAAAAAAAAAAAGAAAAACTGACGGAGTCTTAAAACATAACAGGGCATATATACTATATTATATATGATATATAATATATTATATATATATATATAATATATATACTATATATATTCATATATATATATATATATATATATATATATATTATATATATATATAAATATATATTTATATATATATATAATATATATATATAATACTATATATATATATATTTAATATATATATATATATATATATATATATAATATATGTATATATTATACTATATATATATATATTAATATATATATATATATATATATATATATATATATATATATATATATATATATATATATATATATATATATATATATATATATATAGGATCATGTCGATTATCCACCTCCACCTCCATATAAATATCGATTGCATGAATTCGAACACATTTCATAAAATTGAAGTGAAAATGCCCAAAGTCAAATTGAAACTATTATTAAATCAGCTTCACACCTCTAAAAATAAAAAAAAATAAAAAAAATCAAATCTATGAAAACTAACAAACTCATAACCTTTACTTAACTTATATGTAGTTTAGATCTATCTAAACTAACTAAACTGTAACATAACCTTTTTACTTAACGTATATATAATGTAATTTATTTTTATATTTATTTATTTCACTCTACATTGTTAAAAAAAAAAATAATAAAAAAAAAACGCATGTGGCAACAAAAGATCTTTCAAGACTTTATTTGATTATGTAGATTTTTAAAAAAAATTGGTTTGAGCGTAACTGGGCGGATAATCGACCTGAGCCTTTATTTATATATATAATAATATATCATATATATAGATATATATATATTATATATATATATATATATATAATATATATATATAATATATATAACTATATATATATATATAATATATATATATATACTATATATATATATGTGTCAGCCTTCTCCCGAAAGCATCCATGCATGTACTAAAAACATATAACAGGCTACTGGAAAGAGACAAAAACATTTTTTAATCAGGAGATGATTCCTTATCTATGAAATTTAAAAACAAAAAAAACATAACGCTTTTGAAAAATTTAAATTGTTAAAAATGTTGAAAAAATTACAGTTTTTTGAGAAAACGAAGAAGCTCGCAGAGCAAGTTAGTGAGCACGCAAAAGTGCCAAATGTTGATTTTTTTTTTAAATTAAAGCAAATCCCACGGGTAAACAAGAACGATGGATAGAATCGGGGTTTCTCGGCCTACCGGGGACGACGGGGGGACTTCGTCCCTCTCTGTCCCTCGAACCCCTAAAAAGGTAATAAAAAGAAAAATTAACATTTTCCCCAAAGTATCAACTTCAAATAATGTTTAGTAAATCTTGTGATCGTGAAGTAATGCAGGATTCAAGGTCAATCACACTGTATGCTTGCCACATCTAAGATTAGACTAACCATTTTAAAAAGGTGTATATTTTTTAGATAACACTTAAATGGCTAAGGAGCGTGATGGATGGTATAGCTTGCTAAAATCAAAAATGTTATTTTTTTTTTCCTGTAGCTGTTATATTTTTTAGTTACATGCATGATGCTATAAATATGGCCTAATATATATATATATATATTATATATATATATATATATATATAGGATATATATATATCATTATATATTTATATATATATATATATATATATATATATATATATTATATATATATATATATATTATAATATATAATATATATATATATTCATCGGTCTCAAACTCTGCAGTGAATTTTAAAAATGATTGTTAAATATAAACTTAAAAGAACACATAAGTTGAAAGAAATATAAAACTTATAAATGAAGTAGCTGAGTGTAGAAACTAAATGAAAATCAAAGCTAATTTTACGCATTTTCCTTCTGGTGAGCGACAACTGAGGGTGAGAATATAAACTGGCCAACAAAGATTTTGCGGCAAAACATTTGAAGGTCATTTTATAGGTAACTTGTTGCCCTGATTCCGAATATGACCATCCGTTTACCTAATTAGGCTCTAGTTTTTAATTGAGAATTACAGGGTGGCCACA
>JABUQX010087340.1:15000-25517 GCA_015478945.1 Trachelipus rathkii
TATATATATATATATATATAATATATATATATATATATATGGAAAGCTGGGTCTACCATAACCAACGTAACAGAGCTAATTTTCTTTCACTTCTATCTAAGTATTTGTAATTTCCTTTTATTTTAGCACGGGAGTTAATTCAAAGATATTTTCAAATGATAGTTTTTATTTATATACATGTTATTGCAAGATAACTTTCTATAAATTTTTAGGGTCCATGATATACGGGTTCTAATTTATTTCTGCCAGAGTGTTGCTTTTTAACTAGTACAAATTTTGCATCTTGCAGAATATTTGGCACGTATATTTTGTGGTTGTTGGTAGAAAACTCTGGAGACAGAGGGAGTCCTTTGAATAATTTTCGTTTTTCAGCGTAAATCTTCATGGACATGGAGAAGGAGGATTCCAGCTGATCTATTAAGGGTCCAGTGAGAGTTTGATTTTGACCCATTATTAAGAAAGCAGGGATTATTCTTCTGAATTCAATGGGGGTAGTAAGTAGACACAATAGCACAATGGGGGGAAGGTTTAGACAATAACATTTCACATCTTCCAACTCATCCGATAACATGACTTGCAAAGATTTCAACAATGTCCTGTGAGAGTTTTCGATAAGGCCATTATTCTGTGGGGTATAGGCTTGCTAAAGTTAATTCGGGATCCTAACTCCTCACACACACACTTGAATAAGTCCGACGTAAACTGCGTTCCCCTATCAGAAACGTAAGTTTACATCATTCCAGCTATGGGTAAAAATTCAATAGTGATTATCTCCATTATGGTAGAGGTTTCTATGTTTTTCAAGGGGAAAGCAAACAAATAGCGAGAGAATATATCAATTAGTATTGAAAGATACATGCAGTTTTTGAATTGAAGAACTTTAAGAATGTCAATATGGACAACCTAAAATTTGGCCGATACTGGCCTATAACATTCATATGGAGAGCTTATTCTGCGAATAGATTTAGACCTCTGACATGCATCACGACTTTGTACAAATTGATTTGCATAATTTTTATATTTTTCCATGCAAAGTGCTTTCTAAGGGATGCCAGATTTTCTTAACACCAAAATGCCCTAGAGAATGGGAATAAGAAATAGCAGGAAGAATAAAGGATTCTGGAATAAAGACACGCTATAAAAGTGGATTAGATTCATCAACGATTAGGGAGACCAAGTAATTCTGATAATAGTAGAGTGTTTTTGTCAGCTTAAGACCCTATTTTCTTGGTTATTTAAGTACTTCTGAAGTTGTATATCAGCTTCTTGTGCTGCTTGCAGTTATTTTGCAGTCAATCTTGCACTGAAATAGCTTAAATACTGTTGGCGGTAATAATGAAAATTGATGCAAGTGCTTAACTCATTTTATAATGAAGAATTCTTTCGGGCTAGAAAATTTGGTGAAGCCAAAGCTTCAATGCATTATATACTTCTGGAATGACTTCTGCTTAAGATATCTGATCTCCAAGTTGGAGAGAAAAGTTATTGCTGAAACTATCCTTAATTTTTCCACAGAAGCGGAAGGTGTGTGCAAATTCGATGGCCATTCAGTAGTTCTCTGAGCTGGATTTCTACTCAGAAAATTTTCAAGAATATCTTCTGATTTAATATGATTTACAGTCAAATTACACTAAGACAAGAAAGTTAGGTATCGCTGCTCCCTAGCTAACAAGAGATTAGCTTTAGTCTCATTTTAAAACAGAAAACACATCTACCTTTCTCCCTTCTACTATGTGGGTAACTTCTTAATTATTTTAACCTCGGCAAAGAGTTCTTTGCTTTATATACTATAACCAATTTCAATAGGATTCAACCAACAACTATAAAATCCAGAGGGAACTGTTTTTTCATTTTCTGTAGAACTATTATACCAGCTAAGACTGTCTGACTAGCATCAGTAAAAACAGATATTTGAACATTATTAGAAGGTAACCCAAGGGTATGGCATTTTTGAAGACTAATTTGGCCAAATTAAAAGCTTCTTTTGCCTCAGGATTCCATTTTACTCGGAGTTGACAGTATGGCACACCTGTGAGAAAAGTAAGATGAGGAGAAATAATTTCAGAACACCAGAAAGAAAAGAGCGAAAATAATTTATACTACCTATGAAAGAACGCAGATCTTTGACAGTCTTGAGTTTTGAGATATTCATAATTGTAGTGGTTTTATCCTCATTAGGGAACATGGAACCTTCGGACACACCAACACCTAAATATGTAACCCGAGATTGTCCAATTTGGAACTTCACTACCCAACATGAAAATATTTGGGGCTCAAAATTAGCGTATTCTTATGTATTTTCACCTGTTGAATTCTAAAATTACCATAAAAATGATAGATCAGCTCTTGCTTTAGATATATAGAGACGTAATTTTTTCGAGTCTATATTTCTAGTATGGTGGAAATTTTGTTTTTGGGAGTTGTCACATCTATCAACTGACATAACAGAACGTTCCCCAGATACTTGTAGGTTATAAACATAATAACTGTTAATGTGAATGTGAATTTCATATTTTCTATGTTTTATTTTTTTCAGAATTTCTGATTTTGTAGTGCTTTTGAAGTGAAAAATTTGTTTTGTCAAAATGCCACGAAAATGTGTTAATTTAGTGAATAATTTTTGCTACATATGTGATGAAATAACATTTTCCTCACAGAAACGCAATTTGACCCTCTTGTGAAGACTGCCTATCAGCATTATTTTGGTATGAAGGTAGGAGACCTGGATAAGTCATGGGTTCCGCATATATGTCGCAACTTTTGTTCAGTTATCCTAAAAGAATGGCTGAAAAATAAAAAAGACGTATTGCTTTGGCACTGCCTATGGTTTGGCGGGACCCTACAAACTATACAGATGACTGCTACTTACTCTTGACACCACCTATAAAGACAGAACTCTCAAGGAAAAAAAGAGGAACAGTTGAACACCCGAATCTTCCATCTGCTATTCGACTTATTCCACATTCATATAGTCTACCAGTTCCTACTCCATCTCAACATTATGAGCTTGAAGTAGAAAATGAAGTGTGTGGAAGAAGAAGAATCCAACAAGCTTTCCACATCTCATGACCCAGATTTTGAGGTAAACGATGAAACACCGCACCAACTACGTCAAACGGAATTGAATGATCTCATTCGAGACCTTGACTTGTCTACGGTAACCGTCTTCCTTCTACTCCAGTTCATACGTTAGGGAGACTGAAGTGGTCTCGAACTGTTCGTTTGTGCAGTAATCTTAATCGGCCACTATTCGGACTCCACCACTAGCTTTACTAACCTGCCAATCTCTTCCTTTGCCTTATCATACAAATAAGGAGGGATTCGACGGCTTTTAATATTTAAAAGGGAACCCATAACTGTAAATTTATATGGAATTAATTCATTTTGGGAATTTTCTTCACCGGGGGTAAGGGAAAATTTGCTAATACAAATAACACTTTTATTATTAAAATCACTTTTATCCACACTTATTTCATCTCAGTTTTTATTACACTTGTAAGAGGAATTGTTCTGATAGCTACGCCCGGGAATACTATTATTATAATTATATCTCATTAAAATTATCTAAAATTTTATATATATTGTCAAACAAAATTTTATATTCACCTAATAGATCAGTATAAAGGGAAGGCATGGAAGGGAGTTTAGAAGAAAGAGTTAAATTTACATAATTTGAAAAATTTGTTATGGGCAATGCTTCAGAGTCATTCCCTTCAATGACTTCACAAGATAAACCTGTTATGACATCAATAATAGTATTTGAGGTAAAATCTAAGAAAAACTTATATTTAGTAGAGAAATCTATTCCCCATATATTATCAATTACATTAGCTATTAAAAATTAATGATCGTATTCCCGTTTCAACAAGAAATTTAGTTATTTAATTATACAATCATAAATGTTAATCTGGCTTCCATCAGCAGTTATAAGAAAGCCAATAGTATCTTTCTTTTCCTCTGAAGAAGCCTTAAAAAGGGAAAGTGAACTCTTTCTATCTAGTAAAATTAGTTGCTTTGAGTTAGCATCATAGATACGGAGGAGAAGATTAAACGCAAGAGTTTCACATTCAGTTACATTTAAAATTCCCATTGCAAGAATCTGCATTTTCAATCAACATTTAGGCTCGAGCCCCCTAAATGGGATAATAAATTTTTTTTTAAAATATTTCCGACGAATAAATGAAAAAAAAAATTAAAAACCCCTCAGAATTTTCCGCTGATTCCAAATATTTTTACTTATGAGAGAGAGAGAGAGAGAGAGAGAGAGAGAGAGAGAGAGAGAGAGAGAGAGAGAGAGAGAGAGAGAGAGAGAGAGAGAGAGAGAGAGAGATAACGTTTCACATTGCACTTTTCAAAATTTTTCTCGTCAAGCATCAACTTATAATATTGAAGAAAGGCTAACAAATTGCTATCGTCTCGAAACAAGTCATGCACACACTCCAAAGACATTTTAATAACTGCAAAAAAACACCTAAAAAGACCTAATTATAAGCACAGAGATAGATATTTGCAAATTATTTCGTACGATTTCACGGGAACTCAGCGGTGAACGAAACATTGTAGTATCGTGATTTCTCGTATCTTTTCACTTGCTATTTGACAATTCGCAAAATTAAAAACTCGTCAACCTTGCGTGTATAGCAACAGTACAGCTTCTACAAATTTGCCTATGTATATATAAATATATATATATATATATATATATATATATATATATATATATATATATATATATATATATATATATATATATATATATATATATATATATATATATCTATACATATAAAAGAAACTATATATATATATATATATATATATATATATATATATATATATATATATATATATATATATATATATATATATATATATATATATATATATATATATATATATATATATATATATATAATAATATATATATAATATAATAATAATAATATATATATATATATATTTAAATATATATAATAATATAATATATATATATATATATATATATATATATATATATATATATAATAATAATAATATATATATATATATATATATATATATATATATATAATAATATATGCATATGTATATATATATATATATATATATATATATATATATATATAATAATATATATATATATATAATAATATATATATATATATATATATATATAACAATAACAATAATATAATAATATATATAATATATATATATATATATTGAAAGCTGGTTGAGAAGAGCAGCCTGAAAAGTTGTAGTGCAGATTTGAAACAACTTTATTTGGTGCTCACTTCAGATACAAACTGAAATGTGTTAAAGTAAGTTCTTCAAGATTTGTTTTCATACCCCAACTCTACCTTGAATCTTTTTATTTAAAAACAAAAATATATATAGCCAGATATACAGTATAGCTTAAATATCCTTACATTCTTACATGCTAAACAACCTGCATAGTACAAAATCTCATGGAAAATCAGATTTTGTCTGTACTGAAGGTATTTCGATTCGAGAATGTTTGGTTTGTAGTATTGCACCATGTCGAGAAGTATGACCAACGACCCTACTAGAAACAGCGGAAACATCTTTGACATTTCTTTCAACATCGACCGAATGACACGGATACTTTGGTTGGAGAATTTGTTGATTACTAACCAAAATATCATCACTAATATCATCAAGGAGAGGTGGGGGGTGATAGGAGTACTCCCCCAGTCTATCAGTTCCATATAGGAAGTGGCGTTGATATTGACGTTTAGCTGCCTTTTATCAAAGCAGCGAACTTGCACATTAGTGGAGGAAATTTTCTTTCTTTGGCAGAATTTGTTGACATGAAAATCTTCTTATTTTTTCCCGTTCATCTGCAACACCAGCTAAGCAACAAGTTTTCTGGATGGCAAAAATAGGAGATTGTTTAGGAGCACTGGAGAAATGGTGTTCTGATCCTCAGGGAAAGTTTTTTTGATACTGTGATACCATAAAGTAGAAAATTCTTTGCACCATCTTGACAGAAGGATGGGAGCGGATATAGAACCATATAGGGGGCATAGAAGTTCAGTACGAATCGTACCAAACGTCTCAGATCATCAGATGCGGATTCTGTTGAAACGTACAATCGAAGCAGTCTGTTAGCTTTAGTTAGCCACCTTGCATGGCTTAAGGTACCCGGCTGTGCAGTTTCAAATACCGCATATTATTATGATCTGCATTTTGTACCCCTTGCTGAATTAATAAACAGATTTTTAGTAAATACAGCTGGTCAGAGCTTAGATCTTTCGTAACTGTTTCAGGAACATCAACTACAGAGCCTGGAATTGGTTGAAAATTAATGATGGGTTTGGTCTAAGGATCAAATGAGAGCAGTTTGGTTATAGGTCCTTCATGTGACCATGGGCCAGTTGTCTTTCCATCAACAACACTAAATAACTTCCTGAGTGGCAGTTCATTAAATGCAACATGCATATGAGCCATTGAAGTGGTCTTTTAAAGATGTAACTCCAACAGTGTAATTATTCCATTCTTGTTACCCGTATTCACAGGGTTCAATCGCAAATCACTGCTCTTAAAAGTCTCTGTAAATCTTGTTCGTTCAATAATACCCAAGAATTTCATTAAATACATCTCGAGATCTTCCCGAGTTAGGGACTAACATGATCGATGTAACATGCATCTGGAAATGACACTAGCACGTAATGTTCTTCTCTAACTTTTCTACGCACACCTCCAGTATCGACAAGTGTTTCATCTATTTTTCCATCAAAACCAATGCAGACCATACCTCTGTGTTGCAGCAAATGCTCCTCTGACTGTTTGTCTCCAGTATTTTCTTTAGCGTTGTAACTTACTTGGATCAACAACGATTTTTGGTGACAGAAGTCCGAGGTCCTTGAGGGCAGCATTAACTATGAGACATACATCTCTATTGCTCACATTTGTCC
Source organism: Trachelipus rathkii (assembly GCA_015478945.1). NCBI lineage: Eukaryota > Metazoa > Arthropoda > Malacostraca > Isopoda > Trachelipodidae > Trachelipus > Trachelipus rathkii. The sequence goes on from JABUQX010087340.1 coordinate 21,939, forward strand.
TCTCTAATGCTTTACACAACTCAGGATACTGGTTTCTATTTGAGGGTGACATTCTTCTGATTCTAAAGAAAATGATTCTTCTAGCACATCACTCTCACTGCCTGATAATTCAACTGAACTTACACATTTTGCGTATCTTTGTGTCTCATCTTACTTTCAAATGTCAACAGTTTCCTTTTCCTTTCCTGAAGTTTCACGTTTTTCTCTGTTCTTTCCTTGTCCACCTTTCCTATTATCATGCGTCTTGAAGTGTTTTGATCAAGCCAAAATTGCCATTCCAATACAGGGATTTTCTTTTCATTGGGACATTGACATTGATTACGTTCAACTATACCATTATGAACACACATGCACGCGCTAATGTCGAAGAGACGAGAATGATATTATTTTATCTTGATATGTTAGAGAAGATTGTTTATTTCTTGAATATTTCATCAAATCATTGACATTCACTATTAGTCTCTTCACTTTCACTATGACACTTTCAAATTCTATTGTTGGAATGCCTGCTTTATTGTATATGCCTTTAACTTCTGTTGCCCCTAACTTTGCTAGATGAGTAACACTGGCATCTTTGTTGACTACTTGATGGAACTTGTAGGCTCTAAAAACATCCTCAGCCAGTGGTAGCTGATTTTCGACAAGTGATTGTGGATAACCGAATATTGCATGCCTGTCTTTATGCCTTGTTGCACATGCCATGACACGTCTTGCAATAATAGAAATAAACACTGCACCCACAGGACTTATCTCAAACGTCGAATAGTCTGGATCTGAAATGAGACAGAAATAGCTCTCAATTATTATTAAACCAAATTTTTAAGAACAAAGCATATAAAATTCATAACTTAAAAATAGTAAAAAACGATGTCAAAACCCTTTTAAAAAAACTAAGTTGGGCCCCCTAGACATTGAGTAAATGCAAAATGATTTTTTGTCCCACTACAGGGAAGCCAAGGCCCCAATTTGACCATGTTTGGTTATCCACCAAAATTCAACCCAGCTTAATATATATATATATATATATATATATATATATATATATATATATATATATATATATATATATATATATATATATATATATATATATATATATATATATATATATATATATATATATATATATATATATATATATATATATATATATATACAGTACATCTGGACATAGCCCCAACACCATCATAGCAGACACCAACGCACTTTGCCCATTCCAAATTATTTTCCATTATAAAAGAATCGAGGATCTCGATCAAATCTTGAGCCTTAGCGCCATTAATAATACTTTTACAAAAAAAGAAGTTCTTTTACAATGTTAATACTGTCCGTAATTTGCACATAACAAATCAAATGGGCATCATTATTATTATCTGTGGCTTCATCCAGCTACAGCCCAAATTCCTTCCCTTTTATTTTATCAATTAATTGCTCATTATGTTCACCCTATCTAGAGCAGCTGGTAGAATCAGCTCTTCCGCGATAGTATGAGGCTTCTTACATTTTGCAATTCTATGTGCCACCTTGTAGGATGCTAGCAAAGCATAGCTTGGGACTGATGCATGCTTAGTTAAACTACCCTTTTGTTGATTTAATTCTCTCAACTTTCTTGTAAAATAGTCCTTAGATTTAGTAACTATAGTAGCATGATTGTTTTCTAAATGGCGTTTCAACTTACATGGTACCATGCAGTCTGATGCCAAAATTTTCATGCAAAGTACACACTGCGGCTTATCTTCACCACGGAATTCTGTCGACGTAAGCTCAAAATCCAAATAACTGTCATCATATTTTCGATATTTATGCTTCTTCATGCTCGTGCCACTGGTTGACGATATATCTTCTTTACTTTCACTCTCAGAACGCTTATTACTTTTTACTAAAATATGATAAATTTTTTAAATTACGACAAGAAATAAACAATTATTTCAAAACGACAATTAGTGTTTTAGTTACTAAATAAAATTAAATAACTACATTTGCTTTCACTTGACGCTTCCTTAAAACAAATATATATATATATATATATATATATATATATATATATGTATATATAATATATATATATATATATATATATATATATATATATATATATATATATATATATATATATATATATATATATATATATATATATATATATATATATATATATATATATATATATATATATATATATATATATATATATATATATATTTAAATATAATTTTTTTTTTTTTTCTTCATTTATTAATAATTATATTGACGACATTCACTCGTCACAATCTATTTTACTACTAAAACCACGTGAACCCGAAAAAGTTTTTCGTAGAATCAGAACGTGTCGATAACGTAAAATCGTTCGAATTCGTTTGCAATATTTTTAATTTTACATATATATCCGTTTTCTATAGAAATCCGTTTTCTATAACACGAATTTTTGTTAAAAAATAAAATAAGGATAACATAACTAAAATAATGACTTAACAAAGTTGGAAAATTCAAAATCGATTAAAATTTTTAAATGAAAACTGAAATACAATTATGAAAATGTTCAAATCTTTCGCGTCACCCCTGAGGGAAAGCTGCGTCACCCAAAAGTTACGCGTTGCACAGTTTGAGAACCACTGAGTTCAAGTGTGTGTGTATATGTGTGTGTTTGTGTTTTACTTAATCTTCTTTTCGTTTTAGTTAAAATGCTTTATTAATTGATTTTAGATAGTGGCTTTCATTCTCTACTGTAAAGATATTTCCTGTTTACAGTGTTCTAAACGATAACTATAAGTTTTTTTATTTAAATTTTATATAGGTTTTGCAATTAACTAACGTCATTTTTTTAAATCTCTTTGAAGAGTAACGAACACTTTTTAACATTTTATATATTTCAGATATTGAAATAATTTGGATATGATGGAACTCAGGGGAATGATATGTTTGTGTGTTTTTGGTACTCCGTAAAACTAAACTAACATACCCCTGTGTCCTATCATATCCAACACCAACAGTAACATGTACAAATTAGTGCAATGGCTCTCCAAACAACTTAAACCCTTTACTTGGCACCATCTCCAACTCTCATTTAAAAAACACAGAAGACTTTATAAATAAAACCTGCTCTTGTAACACAAAAACACACACCTTCGTAAGCTATGATGTTATTTCTCTCTTTACTTCTGTGTCAGTTCCACACCTTCTAGAACTTCTAACTAAATACATTAACGACAACAACATATTCCTAACACATCCTTTTGCAATCATAAAACAACTTATCTTATCCTTCCAATTTGATCAACAATACTATAAACAAAAACAAAAACTGAGCATGGGTTCCCCTCTTTCACCCATGCTCTAACTTATCGAATATTATTACACCCTCCCTCATCAATTCCTTTCCGGTTGCGTATGGCTCAGATATGTGGACGACATATTTGCTGATGTGCCGAACGCCACCGACCCAAATCATATCTTAAACTTTATCAACGCTATACACGAAGACATACAACATACTATGGAAACATCAAATATCAACACCATCCCCTTCCTAAACGCACTCATAATCGCCAATCAGACCACTAATCCCAATTTCACAGTCTG
>JABUQX010087341.1:0-2500 GCA_015478945.1 Trachelipus rathkii
GGAAATCTTTTCCTTTTGAATTTATTTTATTGCAATAAAAAATGGAAAAAATGGGGCCCTCTCTCCGGATTGTATCCCGTAGTTAGGCATTGATAAAAATAATAAACATAATCGACAAAAAAAAACAAAAAAAATTCCAATTTTTTTTTTTCAATTTAGACCAAATATTGATCAAAATTACGACGTGAATTATACAGATGCGATGCGAAATGCATAATCATATCTCTTCAAAACCAAAGTTATTTGTCATATAGACTGAAAAATATCCTTAAAAATATCAAAATTTATGCTAGCTAGGCTTTATAACTACGCAAAAACGCATTACTTTTCTGAAACAACGTTCTCATATTTTCCGTCTACATTCGACTTGACAATCACAATGTTATCCAGGGTCTTCCCAAAATCCCTTATTGTCTCCATTACTCGGGCTTAATGTCATTCTGGTATATATTATTTATATATATTTATATTATATATATATATATATATTTATATATATATATATATAATATATTTATATTATATATATCTCATGTATAGGTATATATATATTAATATATATACTATATATTATATATATATATATATAATATATATATATACATATACATATATATACGATATATATATGGAACGCTGCGCTAGACTCACAAAGCAAACATAGCGCTACAATATACAATAGTAACCTGAAACCTGAGAAGTCTTATATTTTACACAGAATATTGTTTCATAAAATAATGAGCGAACGAAACCTGCTTAAACAAAAAGAAAAATGCTTGTAAATTTGAAATCTAGAGTTGAATCGAATTCGACGAAGTATTCTTATAATTCCCATATGTAGACTCTGTTATACTCTTTTAAAGTCGATTTGGAGAAGACTTATGTACTAGAGATCACCATCTCTTTACGCACTGCTCTTTAATCAACAGAAAAGGAACTTCCAGCATTTTACATATGTTAGGGATTGTCTTTGCTACTTTCAACATTTTTTCGGAACCCTCTACCCTTGGGTGGAACGTTCACTACGTCGATTTGAATAAGACTTAAGTACTAGGGGCCACTACCTCCTTACGTACTGCTTACATTCGACTGGAAAGAAGCTTTCAGAATTTCCAAAACATAATTGCTGATCTAAGTATATCATTAAAATCATACTTAAAACAAGACAAATGATCGATTTAAAATATAATTTGATTATATACTAAACCATATACTAAACCATAAGATTAACTCTCCTGTTCACCTAAGTTTTGATTATGTTTCTCCATCTCTGAAATGCTTTCCTCAGCCATTACTCTCCTTTCACGGCTAAATCTTAACTCTGTGACTCGAACCAACCATGTTGCGAATATCACTTCTCAAAAACGTGTCGAAACATTTGATCAAAAGTGTGTGACTATTAGTTAGAAAGAGCTAATTACTGGTTAAAAACTACAATAGATTGCTAAAAAATAAAACAAGCGAAATACAGCAATAAACTGATGAGAAGGTCATGTATTTTCCTTCTTATTACTCTAGTTTTTTAACATAGGAGTACCGTTCTAGTATCTTAATTCCTACTAAAAAAGAAGTATTTCTTGGAAAGAAATGCTTGACTATCTCTCAAATATGATCAACTTAAAACTTAAGACTGCGTTTTTTCCTTTTATATTCTAGTTTCCGCATAGGAGCACCGTTCTAGTACCTTAATTCCTACTGAAGTTTTCTTTGGAAGAAATGTGGTTGAAGTCTCTAATCATTACATCCTAAATCCAAAAAGAACATGCAAATAGAAATATCCTATCTAAAATATTGCAAAAATAAGTTCTTAATCCACTAAATAGTTTCAATAGGACACTGTGACCTGCCTTCTCTCGTCGTTTTGCATCTCAAATCAGTCAAACTATAGACTATATTTGAAAACAATCGCTAATCCAAACTAAAGAACATGCAAATAGAAATCTCATATCTAAAATATTGCAAAAATAAGTTCCTTAATCCACTAAAAAGTTCTAATAGGACACTGTTGTCTGCCTCCTCTCATCGTGTTGCATCTTCCTTTGGCAATTTTGCTTTTCCGGAGGGGTACTTATTGCCATTTCCCTCTATCTCCCATTGTTCTCACCGCTTCTCCTCGGGAGTCCAAACCAACCTTCTTTAAAACATAGATGATCTTAGGGATGCGGCATTAAAACAAAGTTTTAGCAAAACCCAATCAGATGTATATACTAGAGAAAAACATCCACAGGATCTTATAGAAATCAGTCAACGATATGCTATATGTGCAATCGATTTTTTTTTTAATCCAAACTAATTTATGTTTAATGAAACAATTACAAAATGAAATTGACTATAAAACAAATCTTGTGCCAAACCAATGAAGATTATCCTCCCGTAATTACTGTCACCTGGCGATGCTTCTTCCTTCTGGGTCTTTGGCAGTCACCTACTGATCAACGGAATTACTAGCACCCCTACCGAACTCTTTATTCGAGCCCCTATTCTCTCATAATGTTCGAAG
>JABUQX010087341.1:7500-12500 GCA_015478945.1 Trachelipus rathkii
TTTTCCCTAACAGAGAACCAATTTTATCTTCACTCTGTTGCAAAGAACGTGAGTTCGTGCCTCATTGACGCCGACGTGAACGAAACAATGTGACAATGGATGTGAGCCATTACCCAAACTCTCTTACGTGTGCGCTTGTGCGTATTTTATATACGGATATTGTAACGCTACATCATATATATATTATATTATAATATATATAATAATATATATATTATTATATATATATATAATATATATAATATGTATATATTATATAGCTCTTTTACAATCCTGAAAAGGTATATGTATTAATCTATCTAGAGTTAACATTAATAAAAATAAATGAAAGTATTATTGAAATTCTATATAAAATAAATGAATTTAATCATTTAACAAATTTGAGAAAAATTTAAACAAATAAATTTTAAAAACTTTTTAAACAAAGACTCCAATTATACATTCACACTTGCATAATATAATATATATATATAATATATATATATATATATTATAAGATGTATATATATATAATATATATATTATAATATATATATAATATATATATTATATATATATATATAATAATATATAAAATGGAATCTATCCTGTTAAGTGCCTGCCCGGAATTTAGGAGGCTCTCCTTCACTGGGCTCCTCCTTCTTTACCTGCAGTTGGGGGCACTTCGTATTGCCCTCGAGATTTTTGTTGCTCAAATAAAACGGTTGTCGTTCGTGTTTGTTCTGTGTATGTTGCCAACTGGGAGATTCGTGGTTTGTTCCTTCGTTCTCCCACTCACTCTCTTGTCGCTGCACCAAACCTATTCCGTACGTCTATGTACGCGTGTGTGTGCAGATGTATATTATATACATATATATATATATATATATATATATATATAAATATATATTATATATTATATATATATATAATATATATTATATATCTATGTACGCGTGTGTGTCATATGTATTTATATATATATATATTATTGATTGACACACACGAATACGAAAATGAAAGGATTTTTAGAGAAATAAAATTATTAGATGACCTAACGCTTCTATAAATTTTCCCTCCCTTTCCTACACAAACACACAAACAATAAACCCAACTCCTTTCCTCATATATTCTTTCTTGAAACATACAGGGTTAGTTATTCATTCAGCTAACTCACTCAAATAATAATTAATATTAAAATTATAAATTTTAATTTCCTCTTTAATTACTTAATTAATATAAAAATTTTTACTGATATAAATTTTATTGTAATTCTTAAAATTTAATTTTGCGTCCTTTAAAATTTTGGCTTATCTGCTTTGATCCTTGCGGCTGCAAAGAAATCGTTTTCCGATTTTCTCTATTTTCTTGACTTTGAAGAAATTGATTTGGCGCTGGTATGATTGAGGCACGATTTCTCTTGGTTTTTTCTAGGACTTAGCCAATTAAGTTTGTCTATCTTATGATATAATTTTAGTACTGTTTATAGCCTAATGATTTGCAACTATAATTATTATCCTTTTAATACCTCTATTAACCTTTTATTAAGACTGTTTTTATACAATTACTACTTTTCCGTTCTGACTGCGTTTTTTGCTACGAAGATATCTTTTTTGACATCCGAAGATTCCAGTTCTGGTATAGACCAGTTTTCTAGCCGGATTCCATCCTGGCAACGGTTAACAAATTTGTCGTTATTGTGGGCTTTGTTTGGTTCTCTTTGTGTGCTTATCTTTTACCTTTATTTCTTCTAACTACATATGAATGAAGATTCAGGTTATATTGGTTTGGAGAAGACGACGGTTTTAAAGTTCGTGATGAGCTTTATATCTATCTTTCCGTTTTCGTACCTTATTCTGTTTTAGGTTCTGTACCACTACTACGATGAATATTTTTAATTGCGTAACACCGAAGATTCTTTCTTCTACGACTTATACCAGACTATTGTGATAAAGGTAACACTTCTTTAAACACTTTGTTGGAACTCATCGGCGGGTTTGGCCGCTTAAAGCATTTGATACCAGATACCTATTACTAGTTTAAACACAAGAACTTGCCACTCGACGTTCAAGAGAGGATTCTCACCTCCTAATCCTATTTTCTGTAGAAAGGCTTTCACTTTCTTGCATTAATTGTTTAGGAGAATTTTCACTATTTACCTCAATTTTGTATATAGTCTTAAATAATTGGCAATAAAGGATATAAGGATTGAATCAGAAGCATCTCTAACAAGCTATATTAAAATTCACAGTACATATTTGTGCATAGAAAAGAACAACAATTTAAACAAACATCCCAACCATTAATACCCATAACTATCATCCTATCGTTTATTCCAACCCTCTATGAATCTAACAATCCTCACAGAAAAAATATCCAGATAGAAAAAAATCCACATAAAGAAAAATTCCAATAGAGAAAAAATCCCAATAGAGAAAAAAACCTAAAAAAAGATTACATAACAATAATAAAAATCATCCTGACTATATTATCATAATAAAATATTGTTAACATAGCATTAGTATTATTTATTATTTTTATTATTATTATTAATTATATTATTTTATTATATATTTAATATATTATTTTTATTATATTGATTTATTTTATATATTTTATTATATTATTTTATTATTATTATTATTATTATTATTATTATTATTATTATTATTATTATTATTATTATTATTATTATTATTATTATTATTATTATTATTATTATTATTATATTATTATTATTATTATTATTATTATTATTATTTATTATTATTATTATTATTATTATTATTATTATTATTATTATTATTATTATTCCAATTATATTGGTTACAATTCAATCTCGTTATTATGAACAATGTTTAAGTGATGAGGACTTACTCATTTCATTAGTCCAGTGTGGATCACAGTTTCATCCTTGACAAAAGAAGATGGGGATCCGATTTTGATTAAATTTGGGGTGTGAGTGGTAACATCTCCATGGATCTTTAAATTTTCAAAACTTCCACACGTCATCGGACTAATAAAAAATCCTTTTTCGTTTAACCCAATTTTATTAATTCGCAAAAAAGTTAATAGGATAAGATGTTTTAATTAACAAATAAAGAACCGAAAAATTTTAAAAATCCGGAGAAAATTTAGTAGTAAATTATATATTAATAATATATACTATATATATATATATATAGATATATAATATACTATAATATATATATATATATATAATATTATATATATAATAAACATATATATATTATATAAAATATATATATTAATATATATATATATATATATATTATATATATTATATATAATATATATATATATATATAGATATATATTATATATAATATATATATATATATATATATATATATATAATATTATCTATATATAAGTTAATATATATATATATATATATAATTATATATATATATTAATATATATATATATATATATATATAATATATATATATATATATATATTATATATAATATTCGATTAGTGATATACGCATTCTGCGTTTATATATCCCTATCTTTATAGCACTTTTAGTTATTTCTTTTATTAAATTTTTTTTTACAAAAAAAAGGAACTCTTAAACCCCCGCCCACTTCCATTAACGGGTTGTCTACATTATTTCCACATTTTGTACACTAAAAACTTTGACACTGTGAGAAAAAGGAAAACGGAAAAATTAGCTCCTCAAACTCCCTCTTCGGCCGAGAGCGTTGTTATTGAAAGAGGTGCGTCTAAAACTTACGGGGCTTTGTATTCGATCCGTTTTAGGACTCTCACTTTGCGGTGTTCCTATTGAGGAGAAAGTATGAAATTAAGAGAAAAAACAGAATCGAAACAGTTATAGTACTATGCTCGCTGGATGTAGAACCCAATCCGCTATCAGGGAACACTGCTGTTCTTAGCTAGGAATCTAAGTATGCCGCCGAGTGCACCAAACTTTTTGAAAAATTGTCAATATGTTTTTCACGCCTTATACCTTGCAACGCACCCAGTATTGAATTTCCGATATATATATATATATATTATATATATTATAAATATATATATATAATATATATATATTATAATATATATATATATATATATATATTTATATATATATATATATATATATATATATATATTATATATAATATATATATATATATATATATATATATATAATATATATATATATATATATTATATATATATATATAATATATATATATAGTATATATATATATATATATATAATATATATATATATAATATAATATATAGATATATATATATATATATATAATATATTTATATATATAATATATATATATATATTATATTATCTTACATCTTACATCTTACATCTTACATCCGCTCCCAGGAAGGCTCATTATGAGCCTGTCAGCACGGCCAACCTCTTCTTCCACTCCCTTCTATCTTCCAAGACCCGTTCTTCGATCAGCTGAATCATAGATGGCATTTGATGTCTTCTCAGCGAATCTTCTACGGAGTCCTTCCATTTCTTCCTTGGTCTTCCCCTTGGTCTGCTTCCTCCGGTCTCCATTCCCACTTCCTCCTGGCCACCCTGCCACGCTCCATCCTTTCCAAATGTCCCCACCACCTTAGTCTTGCTACATCTACTTTATTAATAATAGGTATTACTCCTATACCTTCTCTAATTCTTTCATTTCTCACTCTATCCCCTCTTGGTCTTTCCGGCCATCGCTCTCAATACATTCATTTCAGCAGTCTGCACTCTGCTCTCCTCTCTTGTTGTCATACTCCATGTTTCCGCCCCATACAGAAGAACCGGTGTTAAAATACTCTCGAAAATTATCTTCTTCACCTCCCCTTCAATCTCATTATCCCTGATGATAGGATACAAAGCTCTAACTGTTCTCCCGTACTTACAAATTCTGCTCGCAATCTCCAAGGCACTTCCTCCCTCTCTACCAAACATTTCCCCCAGAAACTTGTATTTATCTACGTTTTCAATCACCACACCATTCACCTCCACCAC
>JABUQX010087341.1:17500-27573 GCA_015478945.1 Trachelipus rathkii
AAGGTTACGACCAAATATTGAGGCCAAGGCTACAATTAATCGCCGACTAAGTTGCAACTGAAGTTAGGCCCAGGTTAAACCTGAGTTACCACTAACCTTAAATCAGACACGGAATTATTCCTAGAAGTCAAGAAGTTCACAGCAGGTGTGTGCTCAGGTTGGACAGGCGCTGAATTTCATATACTTTAGACTTATCGACGATTCAACCTATTTGGACCATTATTAGGAGTTAATGTTAGAAGCACCGAACCAACGTAGCATAAAAGGTATAAAGCATCTTTCGAAGGTACCGTCTGATATAAGACGTTTAAGGATAGTTATTGCCTCCGTACCTTTTGTAAATAATGAACTTATAAATAATAGACATAATTCGAATTTGCATTGTATTATATATTTTATTATGAAATAACTGATATATGGTATTTAGTTTAGGTAATAATAGGGTGTTTATAAATTAAAGTTAACAGCCATAGGTAGTTAGGATTGTTATTAAAATACTTATTTATTCATATTATTTATTATATATAAGAAAAAAACCAATATTCGTGTTTCTCAATCCCCTTTTGTCTCTTATTTTCACCATAACAGGAAAGGTCCCTGTAAAGGAACGCAACCTTGCCTCCCTTATAAGAAGGAGGCTTAATAAGGAACAAAACAGCAATTATTATCCAGAAACAGATATATCATTTCACTGGTGGCTCGTACAAAATTTACAGAGGACCAATCACCGGTGGTGAACGAGAAAAGAGGAGGTCAATAAGGAGACTAATAAAGGTGAGGAACATTCTTTTTGTTGGTTTATATATATATATATATATATATATATATATATATATATATATATATATATATATAATATATATATATATATATATATATATATATATATATATATATATTTTTAATTTTAATATTGTTATTATATTTATTTTTTATTTTTTAAATTTATAATTAATATATGCGTGGTGGGGTTGTTATATATATATATATATATAATAACTATATATATCATACTAGGTATTGTTTTGTTTTTTTTTAGCGTAAATAATCGAAATTTTTTTTTCTTTCAAATTGAAGGTATACTTTGTTTTTGGTGAAACAGTAGGAATTAATAAAAAGTTTTGTTAGTTCTTTTATTATTAAAGAGATTCTAGTCGTATATCAGGGAAATTTATAAAATTCTTTTTTTTTCTTTTTTTTCTTTTCCTTTTGAATATATTTTGTTGGCCGTGATTTTCTTTTCTTTTGTCTCAGGTTACTGCACAATTGTAAGGAAGAAGAGAAAGACGAATAATTTCTCTCTTCTTGAAATTTCACGTCGATTGTAGCAGAAGAGGAGTCCAGATTGTTGAGGAACTCATAAGGAAACATAAGGAGAATTCTTGTATTTTTCTTACTCTGTTTAGAAAAAAAAAAATATATATTATATATATATATATATTTTATATATATATATCATATATATATATATATATATATATTATATAATACTATATATATATATATACTATATATATAGTTAATATATATATCCTATATATATATATATAATATATATATATTATATTATATATATATTTATATATTATTTATTCTATTTATTTATTTTATTCATTTATTATTAATAGTATATATATAATATATATATATATATATATATATAATATAATATCATATATATAATACTATATATAGTATATATATATATATATATATATATATATATATAAAGGCATTTTTTTGCGTTGGTTGTCAATACTCATTTTTTTCCTTTCTTATTTAAAATGGGACCTTCAGATAAGGAGCAAGCTGGAGTTAATATGGAGGAAACCAAGCAGCCTACCGAGAACTGGGTGCAATTCGGCACTTGAAAAGTTCCAGCCTTAGCAAAGAAAAAATTTGATATCGATCGGATGTTGGAGTATTGGAGGAATAGCTCAGCTTGTGACAATTAGAAGAGACATTACATGTACAGGAGAATTTACGATACCACAGCCCAGGTAACAAAGTTACCCGATACGAACAGAAGACTGACCTAGAACGAATCTCAATATAAAAATAGAGTAGATCGAGGACCTAGGCCTACCAAAAATGGAGGCTGACCTGATCAAAGCGTTGAAACAAAAGGAATAACCAAAGAAGACACCACGTATGAAAAGATGAGGAAAGTAGCTCAGAGAGGGCAACAAGTGACCCATTTGATGTGACAAATGAGCACAGTAGCAACAGGCCAAAGAGAAGAATAAGAAAAGAGAAGGGGCGGAAAGAAAAACACCTTCGATATAAGTCTACAGCGTGAAGCATGAAAACAGAAGAAGGCTGAGAGTGAATGGACCAGGGGGAAAAATGGACCAAAAGTTAGTGGGTTAGAAGGTCAGGTGTGGAACAATACTAACATGAGTAAGATATTTATCGTTTTAACCGTCCCACCCAGGTGATGAAGTCATTTAGGCAGAGTAATTGTTATAGCTTTGCAAAAACCTTTAAAATGTATGGGAAAGGAAAAAAGCTCCAGAAATATTGAGGCATTTATACGAAGACGAAACGATCCAAAAGGAACAACTGGTAAAGATAAGAGTCGTTGCAGCCCTAGAACTTAGAAATTCTCCTCGTACTAAGACATACTATCAGTATATATAGGGCTAAGTCAAATATACCACGATGTGCCTAGATTGAAAAAAGCTTGCAAGGGGAAAAGCGAAACGAGCCACAAATGTCTACCGAAAAAGATGCAAGGAGATTCGAATTAAGGATGGGAAATGAGAAAGAAAGCCTTAAGTAAGGTGGAAAGATGTGCTAAACTGGGCACAGGAGGAAGATGAATTGGATGGCCAAGAGGAGGAATCAAAGGATGAGGGTATACCGATATGGGCCACACTAAATGGAGAACCAAACACAAAAAGTACATACGCAGACAAAGTGCGCTATGGAAAGCCAGTGTATCAGCAGAAAACGAATACAAGGGAATACACCAGGCAAAATAATGGAAGATATGACAATGAGGAAAAAAGATGTTACTGGTGCAACAGGGGACATTTTAAAAGAGAATGTCGAAAATATAATGGGTGGTGCTTAGATGTGAGTAATGACATCGGACGCGAAATGTGATCAGAAGAGGTTCAACAACAAGAACAAGGTTATAGAAGACAAGATCAACAGGATATGGGTGGACAAAGGCAGAATGAGAGGAAACCCATTGAAAAGAAATGCTTTTTATGCAACCAAATGGGACATTGGAGGGATACTTGTCCACTTCAGGAACAAATACAAGAATTAATAAGGGTACAAAAACAACAAGCAACTTCGGGAAACGAGGTAGCTCCGCCGACCCCGGGAACGAGCAGGAGCGACACCCCCAAGTAAACCACTGTTTAGGAACCAGCCCGGCTATTCAAGTTGATACAGTATTGGATCCAGAAGCAGAGGAGTTCATAAGCAGGAAACCTCAGGAAGTTAAGGATGCCCTACCACAACGGATACCCAAAGGAAGAGAAACAGGCACAGTGAACACTACAACTGGCATATACCACGCCATAAGTAGGACAACCATTGAAGGTAAGCAAGGCATCAATATTACTCCTTTGTTGAAATTTATTATAAAATTAAATAATGTAGAAATGACAGCTATTGTTGATTCATGTTCGCAATATTGTATCATAGGCCAGGACCAATTCAAAAGAATCCGTGATCCCGAAGTCTCAAAAAGGATAATGAGGTTACGAGGAGTAGGTGACCCAGGAATGGTTGTGGAATCCCACCAAACAGCAAAATTAAGGATTTCAATCGAGGATATTAATTATGGTTCAGCAGATTTCATCGTGGTTGAAAAACTAAAAGAAGGTACAATTCTGGGTATGCCTTTTTTAATTCAGAACAAAATTAAAATCGACGTTAGGAATGGTTCTTTCACAAGATATGGTGAACAAAATACAAAGGAACAGGTCTACTTTTCAGAAAGGTCGGGGAATTGTGTAAGGACGGTAATATCCTTGCCAGTACATACTGCAGAAGAAGTTAAAATCACGATAAATGATTGGGTTCCAGTAAAGGCTGTGTGGACTTCAAACCAGATTAGGCCCAGAGATGGAAGGTACTATGATATGAAACCAGAAGAACTATTGGTCGAAGGAGAAGAAAATAGTCGAAGAGGTTACAATAAACGATTTAAAATACTACCAGGATTGGTAAAATGGAATACAAAAGAAGGTATTATATTAATCAGGAAACTTGTACCAGGACAATTAAGATTTGGAAAAGGAGAAAAAATAGGAGTAGCTCATCTAGTAGTAGATGAAGAGGACCTCCAGAAATATGACAACAGAGGATATACAGTTAACACAATGATACAAGAAACAGGAAGACAAGGGACCATTGAGGAGGAATGGACAAAGGAAAAATTAGAAAAGGAAATTACATTCATGGAAGAATTAACACAAGAACAACGAAAGGAAACAATAGAAGTATTATACAGGCAAAGAGGTGTATTTAGCAAGAGTGACTCAGATGTAACAACAACGTCTATGACACCATATAGGATTCGGCTACACGACTATACCCCCATCTACCAAAGGGCGAGAAGATTTGACCAAAGGACAAATGAAGAAATTGAAAAACAGGTTCAGGAATTGTGTCTAAAAAAAAGGATATTGTGGAGCCATGTGCCGCTGAATGGAGCTCCCCAGTGGTACCTGTTCGCATAAACAAAGTGACAGAAGCAGACAGGTTCCCAATGGCCAACATTTCGGAAACAATCTTCTCGTGTCATGGGGCGAAATATTATTCCTGTTTGGATTTGGTCAAAGGATACTATCAGATGCAATTAGAAGAGGATAGTAAGGACTTTACTGCATTTTCTACCGTTAGTGGCCAATACAGATTCAAAAGGCTGAGTTTCGGGTTAAAGAATGGACCAGCAGCATTCCAGAGGGAGATGCAGAGGATACTAACAGGATTCAGCCAGGACAAGGTAGTAGTATATGTGGATGATGTCCTCCTGATATCAAAGGATTTTAAAGAACATCTACTGCTGATCGAACAGGTCCTACAACGGTTCTCCGAAACCAACGTCAAAATTAAAATCAGCAAGTTGGGCTCAAAAGGAAATTAAATTTTTAGGACATATTCTCAGTAGGACTGGAATAAGGAAGCTCCCAGAATTTATGGATCAGGTAGACAAGTTGGAAAGACCAAATAACATAGGAGAACTCAGGCGGTACCTAGAAATGATTAACTTCCAGCGTAAGTTTATTAAAAACTGTTCAGGAGTGGCAGCACCCCTTAGTGCTCTGACAGGAGGAAAAAGGAAGGATAAGATTGCATGGACAGAAGAAAGGATTCAGGCTTTCGAAAGCTTAAAAAGATTAATGAAAGAATCTGTAGAGCTGGCATTTCCGGATTTCACAGAAGGTAGTAAAAAATTAGAGCTTAATGTGGATGCCAGTGGATTTGGTATGGGTGCAGGTCTATGTCAGGAACAGGGAAATGGAAAAAAGAGTAATAGCTTATAACTCTCATTCATTCGATGCATGTGAAAGAAGAACATCTACCATAGAGAGGGAATTGTTGGCTATCAGGTGGGGAATCAAGAGTTTCCGTCCATTTTTGTTAGGTCAGGAGTTCATATTATACACAGATCACCGCCCACTGGTGTACCTCCATACAATGAAGTTGGTAGACAGTAAGTTGGCTCGTGTCTTGGACGATTTAAGCGAGTACAGCTTTCAAATCCATTATTATCCG
The DNA here is from genome assembly GCA_015478945.1 of Trachelipus rathkii. Lineage (NCBI taxonomy): Eukaryota > Metazoa > Arthropoda > Malacostraca > Isopoda > Trachelipodidae > Trachelipus > Trachelipus rathkii. The sequence goes on from JABUQX010087341.1 coordinate 23,240, forward strand.
GGAAAGAAAAACATCTTTGCTGATACATGGTCCCGTTGTCAAAGGAAACAAGAGGAAGAAATCGATGTCATAAATCTAAAGGCCCTACCAAGAGGTCTAGAAGTAATAAGATTGGTACCAGGAGGTGCTGATTCCCTGTTTTTGAGCTTGCAGGAAGTTTTAAAAAGGGAACAACTACAGAAGAAGGACCACCAAGAATTAAGGAAATTCCTACTAGAGGTCTTGTTAAACAACAGGAAGATGTATGGGTTGGATAAACAACCCAAATCACTCAAGTATTTAAAAACCATCAGTATTTCAGGAAGGGAACCAATCCCAGAGGTATTACTGGCAGCTAGCGATGAGTTTAACTTGAAGATTTGGCTGCATCACGGGACTTGTTGCTCAGTTGTATATATGGGACCCAAAGCAAGGAAACGAGAAGATTTAAAAAACATCCACATTCAGGTATTAGGAGGAACTCATTTCAATCCATTAAGAGATAATGGCACGTTCCAGGTAAATAAGGATGATACGATAATTGACGAATTGGCAATTGAGGAACAAGAGGTACCATCTGAGGAAGAAAATGAAGGATTCATGGACAGTGAAGAAAGTGAGGCAGAAAACTTATTAGAATCAACCCACCAGAAGAGGGTCTAGGGTAAACCACACTGAAGAGAAAAAGAGACACCGGTCTCGGTTGTTGGGTAAACCAAGCCAAGATATCAGAGTTGCATGGCAAGACATTTCCATTGGTGAAACATCTAGGTGTGCCTTTTTAGACACAGGATCTGTCATTAGTTTGGTCCAGGAAACTGTCATCAGGGAGTTAGAACCATTTGGACATATTTTGAGGAAATGGAGTGTGGACATCACATTAAACGGGATCACCACCAAAATTGTTGAATGCACCACAGCAGTAGCTATCAGGATAGACACACGCTACAGGAAAACAGTATTACCATTGGTAGTTGTTAAGGATGGGTTCATTCCGGCATGTTTTCTTCTGGGAATGAATTACTTGGTGGAAACAGAGGCGATTCTGGACTTTGGAGAAGGCATCATCGCACATTGGGATGATGAGGATCAGGTTAGTGATGGTTTTCTTGTTAATGTATATAATGTAATAGTGTGTGAAAATAATAGGATTGACAATATCATAACATTGAACGAAATAATTGCATTACAGGAAAGATCCAAGGTGATAAAGGAATTAAAGAAGAAGGTTAGGAATAAAAAGCAAATTCTTAAAACTGATGTGTTATTAAAGGAATTTCACAGATATAAGGAGGACCTATTAATGAATAATGCTATACTAGTTAAAATGATGAAGAATGGCAAGTTGTGTGCGGTAATAGGATTTAAACAGATGGTCAGCATTTGTGTAGTAATACACCGAAACATGGCACACATAGGACAAGGAAAACTAACAGACTTGATGGCAAGGTACGTATGGCATCCAAAAGGTCATACTATAATCCAGGAGGTATGCAGAACATGTCCTGTTTGTCAGTTAAATAAGGTAGACCACAAGGTAATATTCCCACCAGTTTGGAAAATCCAAGTTGCTAATCCTTTTGAGTTAGTGGCAATTGATGTAATGGCTATGCCAAAAACAAGGAGAGGAAATGTTGCTTGTCTAGTGGCTGTGGACCACTGCAGCAAATGGGTCTCAGTCAGACCACTAAAGGACAAGTCAGCTAGAAGTGTCACAGGGGCATTTGAAGATCAGATGTTACCAACATTTTTGAGGCTCTTATGTGATGTTTTGAAGATAACGGGGTGAAATTCAAAAGTAACAGGTTTAGGGATATGCTTAAAAAGTATAACATCGATCATATATTTAGCAGTCCTTATAAGCCATCTTCGAACGGGGCAGTGGAGCGTACGAACCGTACATTTGCGGAGTTCTTGAAGAATATAGCGACAAAGGACCAGGAGTGGGATGACTGTTTACCCAGGGTAGTTATAATATATAACAACACAAAACACTCAGAACTTGGAATAACACCAGCCGAAAAACTATTAACTCAAACACATAAGGAGGGAAAGGTATTGCCGATTACTATGGAGGAGCAAAGCAAATGGAAGGAAGGACACCCAAACTGGCTCCCCTATGCAGTAGGAGTTAAGGTCAAAAGGAAGATTATTTCGGCAATGGATAAAAAACTAGGTGAAAGATATGAAGGGCCATTCACGGTTGTCAAAGTCATAGCTGGAGGAATGACATATGATGTTGAGGGTCAAGGTAAAACTATGAGGGTTCACTACGCACACTTAAAAGTATGGGCAGACCCACCAGATTACCTCAGACAGTATTTCGAAAATGAAAAAGGTGAAGTCCATCCACACAATGAATATAGGGCTGAAATAACAACAGAGGATGAAATAGAGGAAGAACCAGCAGGTATCATATACAGTTCGTTCCCAGAGAAAAAAAGACAAAAAAAGGTAGAATGGAAATTAAGGAAACATGGGACCTTCTACAATTGGCCATGGGTAAACCAAGTCATAAGAAGGATATAGGAATTCAAACGGAGTATTTAGGAGAGGATAAGGAAACACAAACAGAGGTAGAACCTATGCCATCTCCTATAGACACTAGTGATCTCTTGGATTGGGTAGATTCAGCACCAGAGGATGCAACTTCAGATGCGGAATTCGACTTACAGAGGTTTGAAAGAGAGTTAAGGTTCCTTAATAACAGTTACACCATAGGTATAACCGTTTCAGACGCCACTGAAGAAGAAGAGGAGGTTCCAGGAAGTATAACTTTGGTACATGATGAGGATATACAGGTAGATAATCATGTTACAGATAATTTAAATATCCCTTTTTATAATTCCAGATCCATTCATGAGGAATTAAGAGAAGTTGGTGAGGATCCTGAACAAATGATGTTGGCTGATGGGTCAGAAGGACAGGAAGGAACCCAACAAGGATCGGAGATTGGACATCGGCCAATGACACGGTCAAGAGGGTCAGCTCCAGATCTTCCGAATGTACAGAAAAGGGTATTGGAGTATGAAAGGAGGGCTGAGGAGAGAAGGGCGTCTAGTGGAAACTAGGTGAGTTTGCTACTCTTGTTTATATTATTATTGAACTTTTTTTTGTTTATTATTGGTTGTTTTATGGGATGTTTTCCCTTCTTTAAAGATTGGGTTTCCAATCTTGAAGAGGTGAGTAGTGTCACGAGTCAGATGACTCGTGTCATCAATTTAATCAACCTTCCAATTTTTACGAAGCAGAAAACTATGTCCAGGCTGGAAAGGAAATTTATTTGATTCTCTAAAAAAGGTTCAAGTGAACAGTCGAATTGAATACAGGCTTAAAAAGAAAGTGCTAACTTCTAAGGATTTATTTACTAAGTTGTGATTGTCAGCTTTCTAAGGATTTATTTACTAAGTTGTGATTGTCAGCTTTCTAAGGATTTATTTACTAAGTTGTGATTGTCAGCTTTCTAAGGATTTATTTACTAAGTTGTGATTGTCAACTTTCTAAGGATTTATTTACTAAATTGTGATTTCCAGCTTTATAAGAAGCAAACTCTCCCAAAAATTGGTATGTATAATTAAATATAGAGTGATATTTACGATAGGTTAAAATCTAAAAGAGGGATAGGATTTATGGCGTGCTGTTTCAATTTAACGAAATAACGTTCAAGTTTAATTTAGGATAACTAGTGTTAAGCGTAAACTGTTGAGAAATTACGAAAGAGTATTGTAAAATTTATATATAGGATCTTTTCGGTTTAAAGGACAATGAAAATTATATTAGGAATGGATATGACAAACGGAAAGGTTTAGTGCAAAGATAACACAGTAATTTATAGGAAAGAATAGTTAAAAGAATTTAAGGGGGAATTATATATATATATATATATATATATATATATATATATATATATATATATATATATATATATATATATATATATATATATATATGGTGTGTGTGTATAGGTATGCGTGTGTGTGTGGGTATCGATATGTGTGTGTTTGGAAACACATTTAATTCCAAAAAGTTTATTAATAAAATTAAATCTTATTAAATGACGGTTATAACCTTAAGAATTATGTAACAAACTTTTGGATATTTTATTATTATTATTATTATTATTATTATTATTATTATTATTATTATTATTATTATTATTATTATTATTATTATTATTATTATTATTATTATTATTATTGGAAATATTAAAATTCTTATTATTAGTAGTAGTAGTAGTAGTAGTAGTATAGTAGTAGTAGAAGTTGAAGCAGCAATGAAAAACGCGAAAGCGTTTCAATGATAAATGCAAGAAAACGGTTAAACACCCAGCCTTCCAGACTGAACGAAGTACATCG
>JABUQX010087342.1:0-25000 GCA_015478945.1 Trachelipus rathkii
CGATTATATAGTATAATTATTATAATATAGATATACTATATATATATAGTTTATATTATAAATATATAATATATAGATATATACTATATATATATATATATATATATATATATATATATATTATATATATATATATTATTATATATATAAATATATACTATATTATATATAATATATTATATATATATATATAGTATATATTATATTAAATATATAGTATTAATATATATATCTAATAAACATTAATTAATATCTACTAATATATATATATTTATATATTCTTATAACATATATACTTAGGTAAATATATTATATGGATTCATATTATATATATATTTATATATATTACGTATTATACATATATGTATATATATAATATATTATATAATATTATAAATATATATACTATTATATATATATATAATATAATATATATATATATATTATATATTTATATATATTATATAATATATATATATTAATATATTTAAACATACACACACACATCATATATACTAAATATATATATATATATATATATATATATATAACTATATTATTATAATATAATATAATATTATAATATATATATTATATATATAACATTTTTCACACAACACTACTATTATTTATATATATAATATATTATATATATATATATCATATAATATACTAATATATATATATACAGATATATATTAATATACTATTATATATATTAAAAATAACACAAAAATTATATTATATAGAATATATAATATGATATATTATATTAATTATATAATATATAATATACTATATAATATATTATATATACCATTATATATAATATTATACTTATACCATATATAATAATATATAATATATACTAATATATATAATATATATATATATTATATATATATATACTATATATAATAATATTTGTATCTTAATATATCATATATATATATATATATATATATATATATACTATTAATATATAACTATCATACTCTATAATACTAGATTATATTATTATATATATATATATATTATTATACTATATATATTATAATATGATATATATAATATATATAATAGTATATATAATATAGTATGATAATTATATTATATATATAATGATATTATATAAAAATATAATAAATATATATCATATATATTAATATATAACTATATAGTATATACTATATTATATATATATTATATTTTAATATATATTTTAAGCTTACTTATATTATTATATATATATATATATATATATAAAACAACACACACACTATATATATTACTATAATATATATATTATATATATATATATATTATAACTCACAAGGCGGGTGTGCCGGAAGCTTATTACGCTATAGTCATTGTGAATATATTAACTAATACATATATATATATAATATACAATATTCTATATATATAATATATAAACTATATATAAATAAATATATTTGTATAGATATTATATATATATAATATATATTCATATATATATAGTATAATATATAATATAATAATATTATATATACTATATATATATATACATAAATATATATATATATATATATATATTATCTATATTATAGTATTATTAATATATATTATTATTATATATACTATATATATATATATTATATTTATAATATATAACTATAATATATATATAATATATAAATAGAATATATATATCTTAATATAATATATATATATATAAATTATTTATATATTATACTTATTAATATATTATAATATATATATATTTATATATATATTATATATATATCATAATATATATATATATATATATACTATATTATATATATATCCTATATAATATCACCATCTCTCAGGAAGGGCTTTAGCCCTGTCAGTTTGACTAGCATCTTCCTCCTTCTGGCCTCTAAACTCCTGATCCTAGAGCACTCTATAAAACTATTTCTCGGAACAATGGTTTCCGATGCTAGTCTTTAAGTTATATACTCTCAGGTAGAATTTCACCCTTTCAGTGAAACTAGCATCTTCTTCCATTTGGTCTCGAAACTCGTTCTCCCAGAGTTCTCCAGAAGATCGTGTTTCTAGCAGTATAAGATTCCAATACTGGTCTAGGAGTTCTACAAGCAATAAAGTAAAGGGCCGGGTTGCTAGCCCTGTCGCCCTAGAACTATGCGAAGAAAGTTTCTATATGCTCCAACTGCCTCAAATATCCATTCTCCTTATAACAGACCTATGTATACTCCACTAGATACTGCAGATACTATGCTATCATTGTTAAAGTTGAAATTATGGTTAGTTATTAAAAATTAGCGAAAAGAACTAACTAGGATTTTTTTGCTCCTCTTCCAACGGACTTAGTTTTGTTAAACTGTTAATTTATATATTTTGAGAGTATCAAAAGAGCTTGTTATGAAGTTTTGTTGCTCCTCCTTTTCATTATATTTTTTGGTTTTTGTTTGGTTTTTTATAGATTACCACCACTCACGAGCAGGGCTCTTTCCAAGGAGGGGGCAGAAAATAAAATACATAAAAACCCACCCAGAGCCCAAGCCCATCGAAAATCTCTCAGGTGAGCGCAGACGTGGGCTTTAAAGAAAAGATGATTAAATACAGTTAGAGAAACAGAAGGTGGCAAGGAGTTCTACAGAACAGAAGTGGCTGGAAAGAAGGAGGCACCACAACGAACAAGTCTGGGGTTTTTATTGCTCACGAACAATTCATGTGAGGGTACGGCACCTCTTGTACTACGTGGGCGATGCAACGGAGGGGGAACACGAAAGGTCAACTCTCCCGAACATCTGCCGTTGTAGTACCTATAGAAAAGAGATAGTGCGCCAACGTAACGTCGAAGAGATAGATGGTCAAGGAGTTTAAAAGTAGGGGACAGTTTATTAGTCTCCTAGCTTTAGACTCAACTCTATCCATAGAAGGGTGAAGCCGGAACCTCCCCGGATGTGACAACAATACTCCAAACAAGGGCGAATAAGGCCCTTATATAACTGGAGTAGCTGTGCAGAGGAAAAAAATTTCCGCAACCTGAACAGAATCCCTAGCTTATTTGAGGCCACCTTAGCAACCGATGTGATATGAGAATTCTAAGACAACTTTTTGATTATGTTCAACCCAAGAATATTTATGTTGTCAACAGGTGAGGCGTTAGAGACGTAGAAGGAAATATGAAAGTTGGAAGGTGTTTTCGAGACGGATGTGTAAAGTAGTTGAGTTTTCAAAAAGTTGAATTTATGGGGTTGTACTTTTTAACCGAAATCCCATCCAAGTGGCACAAACAGGAACGGAAAGCTGAAGACGAGAAGGCAACTAGATGCAAAGAGGAAACATTTGAGAATCCGAGTGGAAGAAATGGAGGTTGATGTCGTCAGCATAATGAACAGAGTTAGAAGATACAGTATGAGGAGTCGTTGAGAAAATTAAGAATACAAGCTTCGGAGATAAAACAAACCTGCAGAACACACACAATTAACAGGAAATGAGGAAAGAAGTCCTCCGTTAACGAGTGCCTCTGATATGACGAACAGAAAGTAAAACTTGACAAGATGTAAAGTAAAGAGAAGAGAAACACAAAGGTCAAAAAGCTTTAGATATGTCGATGCCACCCATAAGACTCCCCATTGTCCCTAAGGCAGAAGACCATAGAAATCGTGAGCATAGGAAAAGTATGTCACCAGTTGACCTCGAACTTCGAAAACCATTCTGATGATCTGAAAGAGAGAATGAGACTCAGATAATCCAGAATGAAGTAAAGAAGAGTTAAAAGATGGTGAACAATACAAGATGAAGCACTATAGGTTACGATAGTCTGTAAAATCAAGCGGCTACCCTTTTTCAGATCGGGCTGACATATGAGCGCTTCCAGCAGTGAGGAAATGTATTAGTATTAAAGTATAGAGAGTAGAATTGAACGAGCTCAGAAGCACATCCCTCAAAATACGGGGAGGCCATATTCGGGCAACTAGCCTCTCTGACGTTCATAGATTCTCAAAACACCATTGCACCCAATCGATGCGCAATCACATGAAAACATTAGGAAACTGAAAGGAGAAAGGAGTAGGAGAAGGGAATGCTGGAATCTTCTAAATAGAAGTTTTTAGAATGAAAAAGGACAGAAGAAATATGCCTTTTTGTAGGGAGGTAAGCTACAGATCTCCATCATAGCGAATAAGAGGAGAAATTAAATTTACAAAAGTTTTTTAGAATATTTTTTGATAAAGCTAAGGGGTTTTCGAGAATCACGTAGGTTGCGCACTTTCTTATAGTAAAAGTACGCTTAGCCTGACGATAATATCTGCATCGATTCCGTAGCAAGAATGAAATTATAAGAGGAATGAGAGACGAGAGATTTTCCAATACAGATAACAAGTCACTCTTCTGCCGCCAGGCGGCTCCTTCAAACCATCTAATTTTGGGGAGAAAATATTTAGTGAAGATGAATCGATCTGCATCATCTATTCCGGTGATTAACCAGCCCTTACTGTTCAGCAGGACGAAGCGTCAAAGCAATTATTCAGAATGAATTAGCAAGAAACGAAGCGAATGCCCATACTAGTCCACAACGATCCAGAAAAGTATGTTGGAGCATGATGGCTTCTGGAGTAAGAGAAAAGTATGTAACTAAGGCTACGAGATTTTGTTAGCAGTTATCGATAGGGAAAATGGTGCACTTTCATATACTATGACAGAAGTAGTGGTGAAACATACTTGTAATTCAACGGCTTCAAGAATTGTTAGGTCGCATTTCCGGAATATGTGTATAAAGTTCTCTCAATTAAATGTCCAGAATTCGCTTGGAATACTGAATGTTTTTATGGTCTCCTCCCCCTTTATATATATCACTATATATATTATATATAATATATATATATATATATATATATATATATATATATAATATATATCATATATATACTATTATATATATATAATAATATAGTATATATATATATTAAAGTGTTTCATTCTTTCACGTGCCATTATGGATAAACAATGGAAAACATTCGTGTATTTGGCAAACAAAGCCCGAATAACGAACATTCACCGAACAAACATCCAAAGAGGCGGTGTTTGACTATTCGACATAAAACGTTCAATGAAAAGTTCCGCCAAACACTGAATGCGGAAGCCACTTTCATGCTATGCTTAGCAATGAGAATAGAAAAATTTGCAGGTCATCTTTTATATGTAATTGTCATCCAAGTCAAAAAGTAACTTCATTTACAAGATTATCTTTAGGTACGAACTATGGCTGTCAAGCACCGCAATTTTGCAAACCGCACCGTACCGAATCAGAGTAAGCGCACTACTCACTACACCGCACCAAAAGTAATTTTTTGTCTCACCGCACCGCACCTATATGTTTGTAGGCGCACCGCAACGCATCACGCACCGCACATGGTACGTCGGTCAATCCTAGTACGAATAATTCAATGGAAGATAATTAGTTGAATTTTGAGGAAAGTCATCTCAGATATCCATCATCAACGATATACATCTTAAGAATTCATTTTTCAGAGACGCTTTTACTAATCATTATTCAGAAACGCCTTGAGGAATCATTCTTCAAAAACGCCTTGAGGAGTCATTCTTAATAAACCTCTTGAGGAATTATTCTTCAGAAAGGCCTAGAGGAATCGTTCTTTAAAAACGCCTTGAAGAATCATTCTTTAGAAATATTTGAGGAACCATTCTTCAAAAATTTCTTGAGGAATCATTCTTCAAACACGCCATCCTTGAGGACTCATTTTTCAGAAACGTCTTGAAGAATCATTTTTCAGAAATGCCTTTAGGAATCATTCTTTAAAAACTCCTTGAGGAATCATTCTTCAGAAGCGCCTTGAGGAATCATTCTTCAAAAACGCCTTCCTTGTGGAATTATTCTTCAAAAACGCCTTGATGAATCATTCTTCAAAAACGCCTTGAGGAATCATTCTTCGAAAACGCCTTGAGGAATCAAACTTCAAAAGTGCCTTTAGGAATCATTCTTTAAAAACGCATTGAGGAATCATTCTTCAGAAACGGCTTGAGGAAACATTCTTCAGAAACGCCATGAGGAATCATTATTCAGAAACGCCTTGAAGAATCATTCTTCAAAAACACCTTCCTTGAAGATTCCTTCTAAAACGCCTTGAGATATCATTCTTCAAGAACGCCTTGATTGAGGAATTATTCTTCAAAAACGCCCTGAGGAATGTTTCTTCAGAAACAACTTGAGAAATCATTCTTCAAAAACGCCTTGAGGAATCAAACTTCAAAAGTGCCTTTAGGAATCATTCTTTAAAAACGCATTGAGGAATCATTCTTCAGAAACGGCTTGAGGAAACATTTTCTACCTGAGAAACTCAATCAAGCCCCTCTTTTGTTAAGGTAATTATGTCGGAAAATATTCGTAGGAATTATTGAAGACTTTACTCAGAGAGGATTTTTTGTGGCCTCAGCAAATTTGAGAATTATTCTTCAAAACATCTGTTTTGATGATCAAGCAGAATTTATTCAAGTTTGTAGCATTCGGGAAACGCCACTAGGAATCAACTTCCAAACAGATGCCTTTAAGGGAATCATTCTTCAAAAATGCATTGAGAAATTTTTCAGAAACGGCTTGAGGAAACATTTTTCAGAAACGCATTGAGGAATCATTCTTCAGAAACGCCTTCCTTGAGGAATCATTCTTCAAAAACGCCTTCCTTGAGGAATCATTCTTCAGAAACGCCTTGATGAATCATTTTCTTCAAAAAAGCAATCTTGAGGAATCATTCTTCAGAAACGCCTTGAGGAATCATTCTTCAAAAACGCCTTAAGGAATCATTCTTCAGAAACGACTTCAGGAGTTCAACTCTTTACAAAGATGGAAAGAAATTTATTATTTCTGACCCTGCAAAGGTTGGTTTGAATAGTATTGCTTTTAATATATATATATATATTATATATATAGTATATAATATTTATATATTATATATAGTTATATTTATATTATATATATTATATATATATTTTATTATATATATATATATATATAATATATTATAATAAATATAATATTGTATATATATATATGATATATAATATATATAATATATATTACTATATACTATATATATATATATGATATAATATATATAATATATATATAATATATATATATATATATATATCATATCTAATCTATATATGAATATATATATATATATAATATATATATAATATATTTAATATATATATATAATTATATATATATATATTATGATATATTATAATATATTATATATATATATATATATATATATAATATATATATATATAATATATATATACTATACATATATATTATTTATATATATACTATTAATATATTAGATATAATATAATATATAATATTATATAATATATATATATATTATATATAATTATATACTATACTATAATATATAGTAGGCAAAAAAATGAAAAAAATTTTCTTTTTACAATTTTCTGAAACAGAAAAAAGCATTTTGTAATTTCAAAAACAATTAATCTATAAATAAACTTCAATTTGCATGACCAAACTAACCAACATATTCAAATATATGTAATTCCTGAACTAACAATTTTTATATATACGTAAATATATATATATATACTATATATATTATATATATATATATTATATATAATATATATATATATATATATATATATATAAATATTAATATACTAATATATAATATATTCTTTAATCTTATAAATAAGCAACTGAATCTGATAATTTTAATGCTTCAGCGTCTTCTCCTTCGCCCGAATCTTAACCCTGAAACACTCTAGAAACCATTGTCTCGCGTACATGTTTCCGACGCCCGTCTCGAGTTAAACACTCTCAGGTAGGGTTTTGCCCTTTCAGACTAGAACTATCATCTTCTCCATAGGCCTCAAAAACTCGTTCTCCCAGGTTTCAGATGATTGTCGCTCTAGCGACAATTAAGAATCAACGCTGGTCCAAGAGTAATATAAGCAGAAGGAAAGACGGGTTTGCTAGCCCATGTCGCCCTAAACCATGTAAAAGAAAATCTCATACGTTGAAATATATATATATACTAATAATATATATTATATATACGTATATCTATATATATAAATAAAACATATATATTATATTATTATGTATCTTATATACTTATATACTTATATAACTATATTATATAATATATATATAGATATATATATATATATATATATATATACTATATATATACCTATATATTCATATATATATATATCATTCATATATTACTAATATATATATATTTATTATATACTATATAATATATAATATATATAATATATTATATATATTTATATATATATTATATATATTATATATAATATAGTATATATATAACCGTAAACCATTCATCTTAAGAAGTAATAAATTTTCAAATTTCTTTTTACTTACCTATATAAGCATAAGGTTTCTTTTTCCTCACAGCAATTTTGTTTATTTGAATGAGGAAACTTGTTAATAACTTTGCTATTGAAATCTCAAATGTTCCTGATAAACTCCTTCTTCACTGAGAGCATTACTAATGCTGAAAGCCTGTCTTGCCCCATTGTGTTTCTCACAAAAGAAAATGAAATCTCAGATCAAAGCTTATTTCACAATTTTCAATTTTTTTTTTAATATAATTATTGTTTCAAACTAAGAACACACTAATTATATTTTAAATCATCTTATTTTTAGGCGCTGTTCATATTTTACTACAATATTAATATCTCATAACATTTTGCTACAATATTAAAACTAATTAAGCATAACAATAATTAACTTAATTACTTGCCACTTGAGTCACAAACTGAGTTATAACATAAAAATGGAACGAAAATATATATAAAAAAAAGTACAAAACTCTTCTCAAAATGTTTCGTATGCTTTGAAAAAAATATAAAGTTTGCGTTGGGTCTGCAAACAAATTAGTAGGTATAAAAGCGCTCGCGCTCGATTTGTGCATGTACACTTCTCTCGCCCGTTATGTGTTGATCAGGAGTTGCAAAATTTTTGCAAACTTTATTATTGGTTTTGAATAATTAATCAAAATTGTATAGTATTTTACATTAATTTGGGCCTCATTGGAAGGGTATTATAATAAGATCCAATTTAATATATTAAATATTTAATCCTATTAAAAAAACTAATGAATAAAAAGTAAAAAAGAACAGAGTACACTAGTTAGTTGAATATAGTGGTGGTTGCACAAACTTGCAACCAGGTCACAAGCCGCCCCTGATATATATAACTATATATATATATATATATATATTTATATATATATATATATATATATATATATATATATATATATATATATATATATATATATATATATATATATATATATATATATATATATATAGAGAGAGAGAGAGAGAGAGAGAGAGAGAGAGAGAGAACAGGAGAAATACCAGATGAATGAGGAGAACCATCGTAGTGCCGATCTTTAAAGATGCAGGAAAATGAGAAAATTATAAATTAATAGCTCTTATACCACCACATGTAAGAAAGTTGTATGAGAGAATAAAAGAAGGAGGTACAAGAGCTCAGGTGGATCCAATTTTGGGAGAGGAACAACAAGGATATAGGAAAAATCAGGGTGTTACATATTTGATTTTTGGATTAAGAATGGTGATGGAAAAGGCTTGGGAGTTTAACGAGTCTCTATATAGCTTTCATAAACCTGCAGATGGCCTTTGATTTCATACCAAGAGTGAGGCTATGGAATGTATAGAAGAAAGATATGGGGTGACAGATCGTTTGATGAAAGCGCTTAAAAGCCTATATATACCCTGCACATACAGTGACAGAATATGGACAGTGTCAGGAAAATGGTTTAACATGAAGTCGGGAGTTAAACAGAGCAGTGTTTTATCCCCGTCGCTATTTATATCATATATAGACGTTTATATTGCCGATTTCATGGAAAAAAGGGAGGAGAGATATTAAAAAGACGATAATGGCCAATGCGGACAAATATTACAGAGTGGATTACAGATAGAGAGAAATGGAGGAGGAGGTAAGAAAATGGAACGAATGTCTGATGACCAGATATATGAAAATGAACGTTGAAAGGACACAAATTCTAATTGTCTTCAGAGGAATTCAATATTGATATTGGAGACAAAGTGGTGAAGAGCACGGATATTTTTAAATATATAGATAATGTAATTACAAAGGAGAGTTGAAACGGAAAAGATATTATGGAAAGGATAAAGAGTTTTAGTGGATGTTTGGGGATCCTGTTTCCAATCATAAAGGAACAATATTTTCCGCTTCAGGTAAAGGAGATTATTTTTAACCGTGCTGACGCTGATTTTGACATATGGAGCGGAGAGTTGGTTGCTGACGACTGTGGATAAGAGAAAGATTCAGGCAGCGGAAATGAAACCTTTGAAAGCTATGGCTGGGAAGTCAAGCAGAGATAGGATAAGAAATGAAGTAATTAGAAAAAGAATCGGTGTTTGCCCGGTTATGAACAAAATATTGACTTTTCTCATTTGAGATGGTTGGGACACTTGGAGAAGATGGAGGAGGGAAGAACTGCAAGGGAATGTTGGGAGTGTATACCGAATGGAAATAGACCTAGAGGAAGACCAAGAAAGAGATGGAAGGAAATCATAGAAATAACTCTCAGAAGGTTTGACATGTCAGACATCGAAGCTCTTCGGGATTTAAAAATTTTTAATGATAGAACAAGATAACGGAACATGCTGGTTACCCTGCAGATGTATAATCTACTTCTGGGAGCTAAAGAAGAAGAAGAAGAAGATGAAGAAGAAGAAGAAGAAGAAGAAGAAGAAGAAGAAGAAGAAGAAGAAAGAAGAAGAAGAAGAAGGAATATATATGTGTATATATATATATATATATATATATATATATATATATATATATATATATATATATATATATATATATATATATATATATATATATATATATATCTATTTATATATATATATATATATATATATATATATATATATATATATATATATATATATATATATATATATATATACTATTTATAATACGTTTGTAATTATACAATTACCCTCTTATCATTACATATCATTATATATATATATATATACTACTTATATATATAACAATATATACTAATATATACTATTTATATATTACTATAATAATCTAATATATATTTCTATACTACATATTATATATTAATAAAATATTAATATAATATATATATATAACTCTTATATTACTTCTCTTTCTTCATATATATTCATATATCATATAATATATACTTCTATTATATATATATACGGTATTCTATATATATACTATATATTATATATACTTACTTATATATAATATATATATATATTATTATTTACTATATATATAATATATTATATATATAATAACATAATATAATATATATATCATAATTCTATATTTATTATAATATATAATAGACCTTAAAATAGAACTCATAATTTAAGGGTTCAATCTGCCGATCCAATACTCTACTCATGTGAGGATATGAAATAAAATTGATATCTAAAAAGGAAAACATTTTGGTCTATTGAACTTTTATACCACACAACCTGTTTTCTAGTATTAAAAGATAAATAAAAATAATTTCCAATTAATGTGAAATCTTATTTCCTAGTAATAATATTCTAAAAACTATAATATTAATATACATTTAATTTTCATAAACTCATGAATAATCAATAAGTCAATATTTTGAATTCTAAATAAATCACTCTAAGCTAATATTATATATTTATAGTAGTGTTTTAAAATTCTTGCGAGGCGAAGTTTATACTTATTATAAGACGCCTACTTAAAATATATTGATATGTCAAATAATATATATATATATATACCTATATATATATATAATATATATATACTATTTATTAATCATAAATATTATAATATATATCTAATATCATATTAATTAATTATAACTATTATATCAATAATATAATTATAATTATAATATAATATATAATATTATAATTAATATATTGGTAATAATATATTATTAATATAATAAATATAAATAATAATTATTAAATAATATTATATTATATAATAATAATATTAATAATAAATTAATATAATATATAATTATAATATATATTAATAAATATTAATTATATAAATATAATATTATAATATTATTGATTTAACATATAATAATTATTAAATAGAGGCGTTTTTTAAAATTAAAACAATATATTAAAGAAATAATTTATAAATTAATATATATTATAATTAATTATAATTATAATAATATAATACTATTATATAATATAAATATTAAACCACAATATATATAAAATATAATAATTAATTAGTTGATGGACCAATTAATGCAGAATAAGTCATATTTTATCTTGCAATCCGCAGAATTGCGAGATGCCTGATCGGATTGACTGATAAATTAAAGCTGGATGTTATGATTTAAATTAATCGCAGCCGGAAATGCGGCATGTTTGATATAAATATATATATATACTATATATAATTATATATTATATAATTTATATAATATACCTATTAATTATATAATAATATTCTTATATATAATAATATATAACCATATAAATATACTATATAATTATAATATATATATCCTGTAATATATTATTACAAATATTATGTTTATATATATAATAAATAATTCCACTATTATTATTTATATTTTAAAATAATTGGTATTATTATTAATAACTTATAATATATTATATTGTATTTATAATTTATATATATGAAACTACTTTACTATATATATATATATATATATATATATATATATAATATGGATTACTAACAATAGGTATGACTATATTATTTTTATAACAACATATAACATATACTAACATACCTTACATACTATATATCAGAGCTATATAGCCAACAAATACTATACTATGCATAAATAATGTGGTTTTTACACCAGTTTCAGGGTATTGCCGAGGACAAGGAGACCCAACATGCCAAAATTGCAGCACACCACCAAACTCTTTCCCCAAACACTAAATTCCGCTTTAATGTTACCACAGACACCTTTACAACTGCGCACATATGAATTAATACTTTTTTTGCTACTTGTCATAATCCAATATTCAATATAGAAGGTTTGTTCTGCTTGAGAAAATCAATTTTTTCTTTACTTCTGTAAATTGAGTAATTGTCTCTTTATATTTTTACATCATATATATTTATTTTTGTTCAGTCTATTTTTGCACTAAATCCTTACTCTCTCACTTGGAACAAAAGCTTGGAGAACAGGCAAAGTAATTCCCCTTTGCAATTTTATCCTCACACAGGCGTGGTCACACCACACTTTGCTTAACTTTCCTGCACCCAACACTTTGACAGGATCATCATTTGTTTATTCTTTACCCCTAAGTCCGTTTTTACCTGGTGATAGCTTTCCTTCATTATCATCTCTCCGCGCTATATCTTGGCAATGCCGTGTGTTTCTCCCAATCACTACTGAAACTGAGAAATTCTCTAGTTGAATCTGCGTACTTCCGGTTGTTAGTTCTCTCGTAGAAACAAGGTTGTTGTTCTGTAAGATTTCTTTTTTTTTCCTTTTTCAATGATCTTAATCTTGAATAGACTGCTCGGAATACCTAAAGTTTTTTTAACTGCAACACAAAGTGATTTAATTAACTTGTTCTAATATTGTGTTACAAAAAAACTTACCCTCTATAATCGGTGGATCTAAGTAAAGCTTGCAAATACGTAGTTAAAGGTTAATTTAATTTCCACAGAACCCAAACGTTTTTCTAGCTCTATAGTTTAATAACATCTTTCATTCTTTTTAAACCGTCATCATCTTTCTTCGAAGACTGTTCCAAAAACAATGCATATACCTTATAGCCGTAATAGACAGGTTATGTCATCCACACATCATAGACAGGACCAGCTGTACAGAGGCGGCCGATTTTTTTTCGCGTAGAGTTTTCTTAACCATGGTCTTTTCAATAGCTTAATGCATGTGTGAATATTGGATTGTCATTTTTACTCGGGACATTTAATCAGTAAATGAATGTTTAAACTTTTGGAATATACAAACACGAACCATGCGGATCAAGACAAAAAGCACGAGGTTCTTTGAGCAATACTATTACCCTTTCATCATGGGAAGTAATTTCTATTCCACGAGTTGGAATGGTTTTAATTGATAACATTAAGAATAAATGGAATATCAAGGAACCGGTTTTTTAGAATTACCTTGCAAAACTCATTTCATTTCCAGATTGCTTACAGTATTTTATTCTAAAATTTTTTATCAAATCTCGACAGTAAACAATCCGCAGGGCAAGCGCGGATGCGAAGGTCTTTAATAATGTGGCAGAACGAGGAGGTAATGCCGAATGCGGATGCGATGTTACCTGCAACACAATATATATATATAATAATATATAGTATATAAGTTATAATATATATATAGGGATATATATATAATATATATATATATATATATATATATATATAATATACATATATAATATATACATATATATAATATATTATATAAGGTAATATTATATATTATAGTATATATACTATTAGATATAATATATATATATAAGTATATGAGCCATAGAGGAGTAAGCGTGACATATAAGGTAACATATCAAGAGTATAGTTAGTATATGGATCAAGTGAAGTAGTAAGAAGAGTAGTATTTATATCATTAATATATTATTTTAATTTGAGTTTTTTAAGAGGAGTGTAATATTTTAGTAGTAGGTTTTTATATATATATATATTATCTATTATATAATATTAATTATGTATAATTAAATATAATAATAGTATAATATATATAAAAGATATATCTCGAAATAAATTATTTTTACTAAAAAGTTTGTTATTTATATATCTCACAACTCTACTATATAATCTTGAATGTTATTGGATCACATTCAATATTCGTTTCCAATTCCTGAAATATTGCAACTAAATTCGCCTAAGATCGGCTGCAGTTTGATCTTTACACGTTAATGATAAACTGTCTTTTCTGTATGATCCCTCCTCTCTCACTTTCTTTTTCTGAGTTTGTTGGCTCCTCCCCCTCACGCAACACTTTCTCTGGCCCGCCTTCATGCTACCTACCTATCCTGGCCCTCCTTTTACGCCCTCTTCCCCGCTTCCCTCTTCATTCTCCCTCTTCACTGTACCTCTTTATTGGCCCTCTTTCCCCTACTCCTCTTTTACCATGCACCCTCTTCCTGGCCCGCTGTAGGGCAACTCTGGCTTCCTCTTCCTCGCGCCCTCCTCTCCTGACCCTCTAAAATAAAGACAGTTTTTTTCGTTAGTGCTAGTTTATACGACATAATTTCGTCCCACTATCCTTATTTTTCCCGGTTGGCTTATACTATATATTCCAACCCTTCCGAAAACACACACTATTTTCGTAAACTTCTTAGAGCACTGCGTAATTCCTCACACTTTTTTACTCTAACCTAACAAACACTAAACCTTAACCTAACCCTAACCATAAACTAATATATACCTCTGTTGTTTTACAATTTATTCTTTGCTAGACACAAATATATATTTCTGCTCTATGTAAGTTATTTGAATGACATATACATTCTCTTTCCTATAGGACGCTTAAACGGAGCAGATTTTGCAGTTTCTGGTATAAATGTTGTGTGGAGACCTTCAGAAACTATACTTATCTTAAGTTCTTACTACCTAATAGTTGCTTAGTCTCACTGTAAAAGAGAGGAAGTCGCCTCACCCTTCGTTATGCAGTATCTTCAATCACATATCTTTGTGGTGTAGGTTTCAAAGAAACACCATCTGTGTGTTGTGATAATGTGTGTGTGTTTGTGTGTGTAGAATGGTAATGTCGTGTGTGTGTGTGTTGTTTGTAAGTGTGTGTGTGTGTAGTGTGAGTGTGTGAGAGCTCGAGAAGTAGAAAGAGAGAGAGAGAGAGAGGTGTAAGAGAGAGAGAGTTTCTACACTGATAAATTACGTGCAGTCTATGGCTTTTTCGCCTTACTAGCTCTTCAAACTCTCACTTAAACACTACTTTTAAATCACTTTCAAAACAATTCACGGATTCTCATCTCCCCCTCATCTCTCTCTTTTATTCTCTCTTTTACTCTCATCCTTCTCCTCTTCATCAACTTACATTTGAGACATTTTTTTGGAGTTCTTATATTACTGAATTCTCTCCTCTCTTCAATCTTCACTCATCAATAGTCTATCTCTCTCTATTCTTACTCATACTCTCTATCTCTCTCTTTTACCTCTCTCTCATCTTCATAATAAGGATCCTCTCTCTCCTCTTCTTTCTTTCTCTCTATCATCTTCTACTCTAAAGAAAATACACTCTATATTTTCTTTCAATCTCTTATCTGCTGTGAAATTCTTCTCAATTAATCTCCTCTGCCAATTAGTATTGAGATTCCGGTAATTTACTAAGGATTACATTACTTCTCTCTCTATCTCTCTCTTCCCTATATTTCTCTATCTTTCTATTTCTTTCTTTTCAATCTATATAAATAACAAAAAAAAACAAAATATCTTCACGACGCACCTTCCCTTTCATATTCTTATTTATATTCAAGTGAAAGCAGCTGATCTCAATTGTGTATCACTTATGCCAATATAATTATATAAATACTTTTAACTATTTCGAAATATAAATTCGATTTTCTTTTTATACCCTAGGATAGTACTATTTATAAGGATCGTTATATAGTCTTCACTATAGTGACGATTTATCAATCGGGACCTCTTTATAACATCACAAGTCTAAATACAAATTCGCCTATCTATCCATAAAAGGTCCCCTCACTACTATCTTAATTATTAATATAAAGTGCAAAAAATTGTAAATTTTTTTAATCCATAATTAAACTATACCTTTGGAACTTAAACATTCTGTTCACGAATAAATGTCACTATATATTAGGATGAACTAATTTCTATATAGTATTAATACTAAATAGTAATTCTAAGTCGGGTAAAAACAATGGATTCTAAACGAGCGTTTACGAGTCATTCATATTTATGGGCTTTTTATATCATCAAACTTCATAATATATGTCCTGAGTTACAATTTAAGTACAATTTATTTACAGTGCCTTCCATAACACTATTATTATACGCCTATTAGGTAAAGTCATAGTGACAAAAATTAACGGTCAGAGTGTCAGCGACTCTAAATTGACTAGAAATTTTAAAAATTAATTGCAGTTTTCTTGCTAGAAATAATTTCTTTTATATGCCAGAAGTATGATAAGTAAAATTTTCTAACCAAACTATAAAATCCCTCTTGCTAAGGCATATTTTGAGGGATTTTGCGCTATATTATTTCTGGGAGATCCATACCTAGCCTTCCATTCTGTCGTAATGTATTTAAAATGTATTTTTAATGTATGAAACACATTTATTTACATTTATTTAAAGGCATAAATTCATCAAATTAGTCATTCAGAAGAGATAGTAAACCTGAAATTTGGGAAAAGATCATAATTTCTTTATAATTAATTCTAAGTGCATACTAATTCTTGTTTAATATACGTTATTTATTAAAACTGGTCATGCTCTCTAGCCTCGCATAATTCCTTTTTCATGCAATATATAATGCATCTCGCAGTGATTTTCCTTTTATTCCTGAAATTATAAGAGTATTTTATCCACTCATGTGCAGTTGTGCAAACTTACTTTGACACGTAAAGATGTCGACAAATATACTGGAATACCAATAACTATTTTTTTTATTAATGATTCTGATAAACTACAACAGGAATTTTCCACTCTAGTTCAAATATCATCGTATTCATTTGATGCGACTATCCTTCATTGCAATTTACTACTAACTAGTCTCGCATTAATAGGGCTACGAGTCCTACCAAAAAGATAATACATAGAACTAGACAAACACAAGCAAACTAATATTCCATAATCAAATCATCCGATACTATATCGTTCGCCTGCCATTTCTTGTAGTTTTAAAACGTTTAGCATATATATATATATATATATATAATATATATATATATATATATATATATATATATATATATATATATATATATATATATATATATATATATATATATATATTTATCTATAGTATATATATATATATATATATATATATATATATATATATATATATATATTATATATATATATATATATATTATATATATATATTCAATATATATATATACAGTATCATATATATAGTATAATATATATATATAAATATATATAGATATATATATAATATAATATATATAATATAAATAGATAAATATATGTAATATATATATAAATATATATAATATTATATATAATATATAATATATATATATATATATATATATATATATATATACATATTGTTAGCGCGTACGTGCGTAACACTTGCAAAGGTGATACTACCGCAATATATTGCATTGGGTGTTTACCACAATAAATGCATAATTGCCACCGCAATTAAAATTGAAAACGACTGAAACATAGCTGCTCTGATTTGCTGGAATTTATTCATTGGATATAAAGGAACTTAGGAGAGGCTCCTTTTCCACAAAGAGAAGTAAAAGAATGAATTATGTTTTGGGGAGTTATTTTACTCCAGATTGATGTCATAAATAGATTTCCTCGATTTTTTTTTATTATAATTTATTTATTTTAATGATTTTCTTTTTTTCAAGTTCCTGTACAGGGGACATCACTGCACACGGGGAACGGCAATACTATGCTGGAAATCCAACGATAGGGAAGACACTTAGATACAACGATAATGATGGACAATGTTGGTAATATGTATTCTTATAGAGCAAGTTCAATTCTCTGAGAAAAGCAAAGATAACAACCCTACAGAAATGAGAAGGTTCCGACAGGTTATAAGTAAGACGTTCTTAGAAAGGCACGCAACACAAGGAAGAAAAAAACTTATTTCTGATAGCTGAAAATGCCTCACAACCAACAGACAGATGATGCACAGAAGGAGGAATATTTAAGCAACAGAAAGAATAAACAGAGAGGTCGTCGTCCCTAGCCATAAGGTAGCAGTGAGTCAAATTTGTATGTCCAATGCGCAGACGAATTAGGATGACCTCACTGCGGTGACCCCACCTACACGAGGATAATAAACTCTCTACGAGGAACTTCACACAGCGTGACTTGGTACCTCAGGAATCCTCTTCCAAGTATGACTGACAACATTTGATATAACCCTGACGAAGAATGTAACTGTAAATAATCAGTGGCAGGAAAGCGTCCAAGTAGTAAGGCCTCAGGGAGGGGGCAACCAACCTGTTGTCGGAATAGTAGCAGAGTTGAAAGCTGCTCTGTCAGCCTGCTTATATCCGGGAATACCCACATGAGATGGGGTCAAGCAAACTGTCAGAGAGGGAGACTGTGGGGCAGAGCGTAACCAGGAAATACAACTTACGCACACAAATCCCCCTCCCTCTTTAAACCGTGGGTATACACCAAAACCTAATTTGTATGGAAGGAAAGGCTTGAGAAAAATGAGTCACTCAGGAGAACCGGGTCTCTAGATGGACGGGTGAGTCATAAAAGGAGGTCAACAGCTGAGAGAAAGCATCACCCCTCAGACGGAATAGCATGACCTTCGTCTTCGCTGTGGAAAACCGAAAGCCTCATGAATAACACTAAGATATAATCCTTTTTATATCCAGTTAATATTGATGTTCCAAGAATGGGAATCTAGCTCCCAAGACATAGAGTACAAGGCTGTCTACATAGAGGGAGCAACGATAGGAAGCAAGGAAACTGTCAACTACTCCCTTGAATATAACTGCGAAGAGAAGAGAAGACCACTCAAAACACTCCCTTTTGATACACCTTTATCCATGGTGAAAATGTTGGAAATGTTTGTACCATTTCTAACATGAAAGGATCTATTTGACATTAAGGTCCGGAGGAAAAGGAAAGCTGACCTCTTAGGCCCAGTGAATGAAATTTTTACAGAATCCCCATCCTCCACTTACAGTCATACACCCTCTCAAGGTTAAAAAGGATTGATAAGACAACTTTATCTAACGAAAAAGCCTCGTGGATATAGTGGTTCAAAAGGTGAAGTGGGTTCAATGTTGATCGATGTTTCCTAAACCCAAAATGAAATGCATAAAAAGTGTGAAGTTTTTCCAACGTGGATGCAAGAAGAGCAGCAACCATTTTCTCTATGATTTTACACGGGTGGTACATCGAAGAGAGATTGGTCTGTGACCGTCCACGGAGACTGGATCCTCTCTAGGTTTAGGAATGGAAGCGGTATAATCCGTTAGCAATACTAGTAGAAAGATGCCTTCCACCCATATCCTATCATGCAGGATAAGAAGGAATGTTGAGGCAGATTAAGGGAGATGACGTATCATCTGGAATGAGACTCCATCCGATCCAGGCATTCCATCCTTACACCTACCAAGGATTTCTTGAAATTCAGACCATATAAAAAGGTGGTTATAAGGGTGTTCGTATACAGGAGCGACAGAGAAGTTAGGGGCATCATCAGCGAGCGACGAGTGCATAATGGCTCACGGTATTCGGAGTCACTAGAAAAGGTTGCGAAATGATACCTTAGCTCAGCAGCAACCATAGCCGGGAAGAGATGACGTCGGAGCCCTGGGGGCCATCTTGAACTCGCAGCAGCGGTTTTGAAAATTATGAGATTGGACGGTGTAAGCATTAATTTGCAAGCCCTATAAAGGTTTCGTTTTTCACGATTTGCATATGCACACTCTGAATTCCAACATGGTGACGCTGATAACTTACAAGCGGGAGAGCGAGGAATGTGTACCAAAACAACGGTGAAGGTTACATCAGCAGAGTCCGTGATTGGAAAGCGGATATAAAGGCAGCCTATTGGAATGATATCCAGTCTCACGGTGATAACTCCAACTGGCATGCGACTAATGTAAGGGACTAAGGCTGAGAGATATAAGAACTATAGGGTAGTGATGGCTTCCACAAAGAAAAGCTTATCTCTCCCACCAGAAACTATCGATGATAATCAAGAAGTATAAGAAAATGTCAACATACGAAGAAGTGCCGGTGACAAAACGCTCATACATAGATATACCTACGGGAACGTTTCGACGAAAAAGAGGAATTCCCAATAATGTTAGCAGACTTTTGTTTAAGGAAATCTTCAGCCCTATGCCTAGAAAATAATAACGTTGAGGAGGGAAGAAGCGACGTGACTGGGAAGACAGTGGGAACCATTTGACGATTGCATCAACGATGTCCCAGCGGGAACCGGATCAGATCTTTTACGAGACGCTTGCCGAGGAAGATTAGAGGCAGTTTTCGGAGATGGAACAAAAATTCGTGACTTTGTGGGTTGGGCATGAATAACTATTGAACTCACACCGTAACTACGATTGGTCTTGCGGACACTTGTAGGAGAATTAGAGGGAAGGTTAAGCTGTATGGGAGAAATGCTGCCAAAGTAGGAGGTGCAATATCTGGTCGAAGAACAGGAGACGGATTTTGTCGAAGGTTGTGTTGTACTGCCGGAGCATGGGGCCCACGGGTATTAGTTGAGCCACTTAGCAATTTCTGCAAAGTGCGCTGCTTCAATATCTCCTTTTTCACAACGTACGAAGGAAATTGAAAATGGGAAGCAGAATGTCTTCCTCGACAATTTGGGCAGCATGGTGGGTCTTCGTAAAAGGTGTAGAGTATACTGCCTCACCTTGGACAGATGGATTGGTGGTAATCAACAATATTTCTGGGGGTGCACAAATTTTTTACATTAGAAACTCCTCCCTAGATGTGGCATGTATGAGCAAACAGAGAGCACAGTAAACCCAATTTTTACTTTAGATGGAGGAAATGGCAGACTAGGGGAGGGTTCAACTCAGCCGAAGATTCTTTGTGAAGAGGGAACCAGTAAACATTGGTAACGGGAGTATGTTGTTTCTGAAAGTGAGAGAGAACATCGCCAGTTGCATCCAAATAAATCTCGGTAGCATATACCGTGCCATTAGGCATATTATGAATATCATCAGGTGTTGAGATTATAGGTATATCGTCTAAGTTTGATATTGAAGCAATAATTGACTTTGATACCTAGAGGTGATATGGACAAGGAGGGACCAATTCTTCAATGAGGTTACAGTAGTGTCAGTTGTACGTAAGGCGGAATCTAGTGCGTCACTGAGGAAAATATAGTTTCGTAAAGTAAGCGGTTGCGATGTTGTTGAGTTTAAGTAAAAGTAATGAGAATATATGTCAAAACCATGAACACTCGGAGGGGGTTCCGAGAATGAGAATAGATTATTAAAAGGTCGTTCGTGATGTCATTCATACTTCCTTTCCCCGTGAAAATAGAGATTCCTGTGTTACTCGATGAAAGGAGGAGTGAGGTAACGTAAGTTGTATAGAACAATGACGGAAGTCTTTGAGATACTAATGGGGAGGTAAATAAAAGACGGTTTGAGGGAAGATATTGAAGATCGCAAACCATTTCGTCGACAGGGAATTCAAAGCCATAATTTTTTCTGGCAGAAGGGAAACCAGGAAGGTGTCGGGGTGGGCGCCAAACTAATATTAAATTTTGCCTTTCTTTAAAGCTTTATTCATTTTATTTTTTTCAAGGAAAAAAAATTTCCCCTTCTGCTTCCCAATAAATAAATACAAGTGATGAATATCAATATTAAATAGTCTGAGAGTGTAACCGAGGAAAAGACGCCCGCATCAAGCCAAGAGTTCAAAATCTCTCTCCACGAAACCCTACGCCATGGGTTGGGCTATGGGTGTGGCATCAAAATATTCCCACGGAACTACGCGTGCGGACCATAAGATGAAAAATTAAAGGCCGTGCACCACGCGATACGGTACACAAACCCCAAGATGGTTCTTGTCCCCTACAATGGGTGACACGGAAAAAGACGAGAATAACCAGGGTTGGGCACAGCTACACCCTCACCCACGACGTAAGGAGGGAAAGATGGACAAAAGATCCTTGTTGTTGTCGCACCTCAATAGCTATCAGGTGGAGGGAGGGAACGTGGATAGAGACCCAAAAGAGAGCCATGGGATTCTTATGGTAGTATGCGTTGGAAGGAGGGGGGAAAGGAAAAAAACTTGAGGAAAAGACAGAAGCAACGATAACGAAAAAGAAAAACAGTAATACTAATGTCCATAAAGACTACGAGAATGAAAAAAACGAACAAAAATGGCGAAAAAATTATTTAAATAATAATAATAATAATAATAATAATAATAATAATAATAATAATAATAATAATAATAATAATAATAATAATAATAATAATAATAATAATAATAATAATAATAATAATAATAATCATAATATGATAATAATAAAATAATAATTAATTAATTAATAATAATAATAATAATAATAATAATAATAATAATAATAATAATAATAATAATAATAATAATAATAATAATAATAAACAAAAACAAAATATATCAAAAAGAGTTGAAGTACAAATTTCGCAGACGGAAAGTGTCTGTCCCCTCTCTAGAAAAACGAGACCTTCATGAGGAGGGTGGGAGTAATTTATATTAATTTATTGCAAGGTACTTTTGTAGTTTACCTACGGGGGGAAGATTGAATGGGAGACAAAGACCACCTCGACTCTACCTGTAAGTTTTAAGCTCGATGGTAACAAACTATATCGTTGCAATTTACCCTCCGGTATATTGCAACTAATATTAAAACAGGTACGTATGCTAATAAAATCCCCATTGTAATTTAACTTACAGTAAATGCTGCTAAATATCTTCATTTAGTTATGAAAATTTCATTCTTTCAGATCACCAGTATGGCTTTCGTCATTCGAGGTCAACTGGTGACATACTTTCCTATTTAACTGATTTATGGTCTTCTGCCCTTAGGGATCATGGGAAGTCTTGCGTTGTGGCGCTTGACATATCCAAGGCCTTTAACCGGGTTTCGCACGTGTCACTGCTCTCTAAGCTCTCTTCCTTTGGGTTTCCTCCTTCTCTTTGCTTACTCTTGTCTAATTTTCCCTTTGATCGCTCCATATCAGCACTTGTTGATGGAGCGTCCTCTTCCTCCTTTCCTGTTAACTGTGGTGTTCCGCAAGGTTCTATTCTATCTCCAACTTTATTCCTACTTTTCATCAACGATCTCCTCAGCTGTACTTCTAACTCTGTTCACTCTTATTCCGATGACTGAACTCTCCATTCTTCAACTCATTTCAAATCTGCTCCCTTTTTTTGTTTCTAGAGTTGCCTCTCGTCTTCAGCTTTCCGATTCTATTCTTGCCGATCTGGATGGGATTTCCCGGTGGGGTCACCGCAACCTTGTAAAAATCAAACTCTTTTAAAAAACTTCAACTCTCCACACTTCCCACTCAAAAACAACCTCTGACCTTTTCCTATTTCTTTCGACGGTCTAACGTCTCTCCTGTGAATAACATAAACGTTCTTGGTCTTAACATAGACAACAAATTATCTTGGAAACCTCATATTTCTATGGTTGCTAAGGAGCCTCAAAGAAGCTGGGAGTTCTGTTTAGGTTGCGGGAATTTTTTTCCTCTGCACAGCTACTCCAGTTATATAAGGGCTTATTCGCCCTTTGTATGGAGTACTGTTCTCACATTTGGGGGGGGGCTCAGGCTCCACCCTTCTATTGGATAGGGTGGAGTCTAAAGCTAAGAGACTAATAAACTGTCCCCTACTTTCAAACTCCCTTGACCCTCTATCTCTGCGTCGTGACGTTTTGGCGCTCTATCCCTTTTCTATAGGTACTACGGCGGGGGGGGGGGCAGATGCTCGGAGTTGACCTTCGTATTCCTCCACCCTTTGCGTCGCCCTCGTTAGCACAAGGGGTGCCATTGCTCTCGCATGAATTTTGCGTGAAGTATTGAAAACCCCGGACTTGTTAGTTGTGGTGCATCCTTCTTTCCAGCTACTTTCTGTTCTTGTGGAACCTCCTTGCCTTCTTCTGTTTTTCAACTTATATTTAATTCTTCC
>JABUQX010087342.1:27500-37500 GCA_015478945.1 Trachelipus rathkii
TTTGAGAGCTTAATTTAATATAAATAATTTGGCTCAAAAACTTTTTAAAACATTAATATAAATGATATGAATTTAATTAAATACTATTTACCCAATTTTTTAATTTTAAAAAAAATATATATATATTTATTTTAAGGGTATAAAAAACAAATAAACAAAAAAAAACGGTTTTTATTAGTTTTTATGAAGAAACCATTGATTTTTGTTTTATCAAAAAATATATATATATATATATATATATATATATATATATAATATATATATTATATATAATATATTATATATATATTATAATATTAATATTTTTTTTTAGTATATATATATATATATATATATATATATATATATATATATTGCATATGTGCCCCTACCTATGTAGGGAGAATAAAGAGGGAAAAGTTATATGAAGAGGGTTATATGATATAGTATGTGAGATCACTTGCAAATAAGTCATTGAATGGGAACAAGTTAAAACTGAACAAATCTGGACGCAAATGAAGGAAGCTTTTGTTAGTGGTGGAAGAGAAGTATGTGGGTTTGCTAAAATAGGAAGTAAGAGTTTTCAATAGTGAGAGGTGGAAGGAAGAGGTGATGCAAGAGGTACAAAGTAAAAAAAGAAGGGAGGAGAAAAGGAAGGCCAAAAGTTGAATAAGCAGAAGAAAAAAAGGAGATAAATGAATAGTTTGGAAGGAGGATGAATGGAGACTTACAAGGAAAGAAGAAGCTGTTCTGGAGGGAAATGCGGAAGGTTAAGAAAAATAGAATAATAAATAGGGATAGTAAATTTGTTGGTGATGAGATGGATGTGTGGGGAGTGTGGTGGGAATACTTCGAAAATCTGAAAAGCATTAGTAGTGATGAAGAGGTGATAGTGCATGTGTGTGGGTTTGATGGGGCAAGAAGAAGTAGGTAGAAGATAAGTTAATTAGCAAGGTGAAGGTAATAGGTAAAGTGAAAAAGTTGAAGAATGTTAAATCAACAGGTATAGATGAAATTACTGGTGAAATAATCAAAGCATTTGTGGAGAGTGTGGTTCCGAAGGACTGGAGGAGAGTATTGATAATCCCTTGTATGAGGTTGAGGTTGAGGTTGAGGTTGAGGTTGAGGTTGAGGTTGAGGTTGAGGTTGAGGTTGAGGTTGAGGCTGAGGTTGAGGTTGAGGTTGAGGTTGAGGTTGAGGTTGAGGTTGAGGTTGAGGTTGAGGTTGAGGTTGAGGTTGAGTAGATCAAATATTTTCATTGAAGAAAAGGATTGAGAAAATAAAGAAATGTATGTACTTGCAACAGGCCAATGACCGGATTAATAGGGAAGTTCTTTTTCAGGTGTAAATGATAAGAGTATTTGAAGGAAAGGAAAATAGCAGAAGCTATAAGAATGGTGAATAATACTAGTAAATGGTTTGATTTTGTGAGGGGTATGGTATGGCTGTAAGCCTGGTCCAGAGATGAACCCTGGCATTGAAGAGATACCACAGTGGCTGACTGTCACCCGTGTTGTGGAGCTTCAGGAAGGTTTTGGCCACTACTGTCTCCCACTTGAGGATATGAGAGGAGGTTATGGGGGTCTTTCTTCTTCGATTTAGGTCATATTCTTCTACTTTAAATTATGTTTCCGGTAAATCTAATCTATGGGGATTCGTGGGGTAGAAATATATATATATATATATATATATATATATTATATATATATATATATAATATATATATATATAATATATATATATATATATATATATATATATATTATATATTATATATATATATATATATTAAATTATATATATAATATATATAATATATAATATATATATATTATATATATATATATATATTATATATTATATATATAATATTTATAATATATATATATATATATATATATATATATATTATATATATTATATATATATATATATAAATATATATATATATATATATATATATATATATATATATATATATATATATATATATATAATATATTATATATATATATATATATATATATATTATATATTATAAATTATATATATATATATATAAAATTTTATATATATATATATATATATATTATATATATCATATATATATATATAAGCGGCTTTACCCTCCGAGGAGGGGTATGGCCTCAGCCCTTCGGGCTGAGGCCAAGCCCGCTTACACCCCCTTCGGGGTGATCCCCCCTCGCAGGATTTCACACCCTTTCAAGGGGCGAATCCCCTGGGTTTTCTGCTCGGGAAGGTAAGGTTGTTGCTATGGATACTTCTTGGTTAATGAAAAAACTGTTTATTCGTAAGTTAAGTACGTTATGTTAAATATTACTATGGGACAATGTGGGAATAACACTGATTTGTTAGGAGAAATGATGAGTTTTTGTAAGATATTACTGTGGTAATGACGATGATGTTGTTAGAAACGTGAGCTAGGTTAAGTTTTTGTGAATAATGTTAGAAGTTTGCCCTAGACTTTGCTAATGTTCTACGTTTATTTCTAGGTCAAATGATGTTATACTCGAAACGAGTGACCCTTTGATGAAGTTAGTGTCAATTCATAGTTCAAGATGGTGGCATCTTTGAAAGATTGGTCACTTTGTTAAGGGATTTTTTTAGATAATACGGCTTTACCTCTGCTAATATTGCTCGAAAGTGGGAACATATCGAGGATTGTATGACCTGTTAGCTACTTTTACCTTGTCAGTAGGGAATTTTTTCAGGATGTTAGCTGATTATTATACGCGAGTTATGTTAGGTTTGCATTTTGTACATATATTTTCCTATCCGCGGTTATGATTTTGTTAGCTTTATTGATGCTAAAACTTTGTTTGTTAAGCATATATTCGTAGGTTGTGTATATAAAGAACTTATTTTTATGTTATGTTTGGTCCAAAATGATACTTTGAAATATGACTGAATCAAATTAGTTCATAGATTCACGGTAGGTGGGGCGGGTAGGGGATCTGCAGGGAGGTGGCTTGATTTACTGATTTACTGATTTACTGCTTTTAAATCAGTAAATTATTTACGCTTTACTGTGATATTTTACTCAAAGAACTTATTTTTATTGTTATGTTAGGGATAAAAATTTTGTTTATTTTTTGTTATGTTTGGTTAAAACTTTGTTATGTTTGCGATTTATTCGCTGGGGATTATGATATTTAGACGAGGTTGTATGATGATTTTTTTGTTAAATGTTACGAAAGTTGATGTAAAACATTTGTTTACGTCAGCATTATTAATATATTGTCAGTATGATGATTAGACAAGGTTATTTTGCTAAACTTTTGTTAAATATTACGGTGTTAATTTAAAATTAACATTGATATGTTAGAGATATTTGCTTGGAAAAAGTGTGAATAGGTTACGTTTTGTTACGAAGTGTAGGTACTTTACTGTTGTTAAGCGCGGAAGTTTGTTAATGTTAGTGGTTTATTCGTACGTACGTATTGGTGTGTTTAGTTTGTCGTTGTACATTTATATCTTATTTCAGGTTATGTTATGTTAGCTTTTATTAATGTGAAAACAATGGTTACGTAAGCATATATTCGATGGTTAGTATATAAAGAACTATTTTTTGTGTTATGTTTGGATAAAACTTTGTTATGTTTTACAGTTTTTCGTTTGGTCTTGTATGATAATTGGGACAAGATTATGAATAAATCCTTTGTTAAATATTCACCGCATCAATGTAAAAATTAACGTTAATATGCTTTTAGAGATATGTTTGGAAAAAGTATGAATAGGTTTCGGTTTTGTATGCATGTTAGTTACTTTACAGTGTTAAGTGTGGAACTTTGTTTAATGTTAACAGTTTATTGTGCTTAAGTTGTGTTAGTTTGTCGTTGTACATTATTTTCCTTTAGTTCATATGATGCTATGTTAGCTTTATTAATATGAAAACCTTGTTTATGTTACATATATTTCGATGCATATCATATTTAAGTTATCATTTTTGTGTTAGTTTATCGAAATGATACTCTAAATGCTACGTAAATCAGTTGTTTGATGTAAAATTAACAATGGATAGTAGAAGATTGATGCCTTGAAAAAGTCATGAATAGGGTTACGTTTTGTATGCTGTGCTAGGTAACTTATGCTGTTAAAGTATTGGAACTTTGTTAATGTAGTTGTTTATTCTAGCGTAAGTTGTGTTAGATTTTGTTATTGCACATTTATATTCTTAGTTCAGGTGATCCTATGTTAGCTTTATTAATGTTTAAACTTTGTTACGTTAGCCATTATATTCGGTTGGTAGTAATATAAATAACTTATTTTTGTACTATGTTTATTGTTTGTTGTTGTTGTTGCTAACGAGAATATTATTACCCCTTTTTGAACTGATATGGTTCGTTCGTTCGTTGTTTTTGGTATTCTTGTTTACTTTCTCTTTCTTCTGATTGGTCGAAGAATCTCGTTACCTTTTAGATCTGTTTATACATCCGAATTTCGTCAGTTAGAGCATTTTCGGCATGTCTGTGTTGGGTATGATGACCTCTCATTCTGCTCCTACGAATGTTCTCTTTACGAGGACCTTCGTAATACCCAACGATGTGTCAATTACATTTTTTCGTAAAACGAATGGAAAGCAATATATTGCCTGTATTCCAATTGGAGGTGCAGGTAATAGACCTTTAATCATATCGGTTGAAGAATTCATCAAGATTATCGACTGCGTTGAAGCTTGGGTAAAGAATGAGTATGTGTCATCTGAGACATCGCATCCTGCTGAAATCAAAGGTGACAGCTTGAGAGGATATAATAGAATAGCATGTTGCTTTCCTGCATCTGATGAATGTTAAAAGTATTGATGTACGCAACTATTGGAAACCCATCGATTGTGTGACCTTCATGCGTACGTGTATAGGTTTCACAGTTCGAACATCTGAAAATATAACAGCTTTGCTTAAAATAAAAAACGAATTAACATCGCACCTTAACGATGTTGACATACTTGAGGACTTAATTCATATAGCACATGGTGTAATCTATGATATTTACACCGAAACATGTGGTTTCCCGTATAATTCAGTATACAGAAATGCCTTAATAACTATCAGCCAGGATACGTTTACTTCTCTCTGGCATGAGCGAGTGAGTGCTGTTGAACCGAAATATGCAGAAAAATGGTTTAGTGCCTCAGGTTGTATTTATGCTTACAATCCTATCGGATGGTGTTGAATCTCTGGAGAAACATTATAGAACTTGCTCAAATTTTTCACAGAATCCTATGTCTCCCTGATTAGATGGATTAATATATTTAAAATAAAAACTTATATGTTTGAATGTATTTATTTATTTAATGTTCTTTTTATTGAAAATTATATGTTATACACCTGAAAAACCTGTTTTACTGTCCCCTTATGTACGCTTTGTTGTTTAAGATGTTAGGGCTGGCTGTTTATTCGTGCAGCTGTTGTGTGTGTTAAGTTATGCTTATGTTCATTAGTTTAACTTTACAGAGAATAAAAACTTTACTTTGTTTGTCTTTACATTTAGGTATTATGCTTAGTTAGGTTAGGTTATGCTAAATTTTTTTGTTAAATATTACGTAGTTGATGTAAAATTAACATTGTCATATTGGTGATATGTTTGATAAAGTGAATGGATTATGTTTTTGGGATATGTCTTGTTAGTTACTTTTACTGTTGCATAAGTTTGGACCTTTGTTAATGTTACCAGTTTATTTGCTAGCAAAAAAGTGATGGGTTTGTCTTTGTAGATTATGTGCTTTGGCCAAGTACCCAAAGGTCAGCTTTATTTATGTGAAAACTTTATTATGTTAAGTATACTCATTGGATCTGTATGATAATTAACCAACGTGTGTGATAAATTTTTGGCCTAAATGTACTTGTGTCAGTGTAAGGTTAAACGTTAATATGTTAGAGGATATGCTTGGACAAATTGTGAATAGAGTACGTCTTTTGATATGCTTATGTTGGTTACTTTACTGTTGTTATGTGTTGAATTTGATAACGTTACCAGTTTATTCATGTTTAAGGCGTGTCAGTTTGTCTTTTGTGGGGCTATATTATAGTTTAGATTGATGCTAAGTAAGTTTTATAATAATGTGAAAACTTTGTTACGTTAACATATATTGAATGATCTTTGTAATTAAAGAACTTTGTTTTATGTTATGTTATCCAAAAGATACTCGAAATGTGACTTGAATCAATAGATCAATAGATCAATAGATCACCAAATTGGACAGGAGGATGGTTGGATAGTGGTTTGATTTAGTGATTTACTGATTTAGGGTATGTTAAAACGTAAAATATTTTAGTAAAAAATATGACCTTAATCATAGAATCAATAGATCAATAGATCACAGGTGGTCAGGAGGGAGGTGGATAGTGGTTTGATTTAGTAAATATACTGCTTTAGGGTATGTAAAAACCCTATATGACAATTTTAGTAAAATATGACCTTAATCAATAGATCAATAGGACACAGATGGTCAGGAGGGAGCAGTTGGAGGTGGTTTGATTTAGGAATTTACTGCTTTAGGCAGGGCTGCGAGCCGGCAAATATTTTTTCGGCTCCGGGACTTCCGGCCCGGCTCCATCAATTTTAAAAATTACCCGGCTCCGACTCCGGCTCCCGGCTCCAGCATTTTAAAATTACCTGGCTCCGGACTCCGGGCATCCGCCTCCAGGGCCATTTTAAAAATTTGCTCTGGCTCCGACTTCCGGCTCCGGCTCCACATTTTAAGAATTGTCCGAGCTCAGCGCTCGGCTCGGCTCCGCGACTCCGGCTCCGCCTCTAGTTATAATTCCTTATCATTTACAAATATGAAATCCTTAATATCTCTGTTTAAAAATTTTTATATGGCTTGATGGAAATGAATGTTTTTACATCTTTATTAACTTAGAATTAAAAACTTTGAAAATATTTTATAGGTAAATTAAAGATTTTTTAAGAAATACAGAAAAAGAATAATTCACTTCTTCCTAAATTTTAATACAATTCCTCTTCGAACGATGAACTGCCTGTACATTTACGTATAATAATTTTACTAAAAAGTTTTTTTTTTTATTTTTTTTAAAAACGGAAAAATTATATTTCAGTTTCACCTTAAAGTTTAAAATATTTCCTCTTTGAACTATGAGCTGCCTGAACGTATGTAATTTAATTTTATTAAAAACATTTTTTATTTAAAAAAAAATATAATTCACTTTCTTCCTAAATTTTAAAATAATTTCTTTTTGAACTGCCTTAGCATATGCACCATAAATTTATCCAAAACAATTTTCTTAAAAATAAAACTTCTTCAATAAAATCCTCCTTTAGCGATCTCCTAAGATCCAATTTTATTATTTTTTAAAGCAGAAAATAAGCTCTCAATATTCACTTGACTAGGAGGGAAAGCTGTAATTGTGTAAGCCGCATCTTGAAAAATTTTAGGATAGTAGGGATTTCCTCTTTAACTGTAAATTTTGATTTCCGGTTGATTTTTATTATTTCATCTAATGCCTTGTGGAATTCTAAATTGTATATTTCTAGAAGATTTTTAGGTTAAAGGTCTTTTACTGGAAGATTGTCTTTTTTCAGTCGCTTTTCTGCATGCTCCAAATTGGTCAAATTTTACCTCTTCATCTGACAAGATACCACAAGGGAGGATTCCTGAAACTGAACTATCTGACTCCGACCCAGATTTCTCGATATTATTATTCCATCTTAACCTAAGTCACAAGAACATTCTCTAGCTTTATATCAGATCTTCAGCTTCTGAGGAAGACACTGAACTGTGGATCAACAAAGATGGCCGACAAAAATATTTTGTTTTCAGTTAACATTCTTTCCCTTCTTTCTATTGAATTTATGTAATTTGATAAAATCCATTCTCTATAAAAAAAAAAAAAAAAATTCTGCAGTCAAGACTTCTGATTGAATATTTTTTGAGTGTTTCGATTTGTTTCCACTAACTATCGGAGAGAGAAAGTTCAGGAGTACCGGCAAGCATCATACTAATATGGTCTTTTAGTTGCAAAAGCCTTTCGAGCAATAAGACATGTACTTCTCCATCTTTTCTCTTGATCTAAGATTGAAACTTTTCCAGCTTAACGCTTTAGACCTTCCATTAATATTGGGATTCGCGTTGCTTTTGCTGTTTGTTTCGCCTTGCTTATAAGATTAACTGCCTGAGTATATTTGAACAATACAATCAAATATTTCTGAAAAAAGTATGAACTCCACACCTCATGTGTGAAATGTAATGTCATCGGAACATAGTTTTATCATGGTTTTATCAAGTTCATTCTGAAAACAACTATTTCTTCTTCGTTTTGACATTCAATAAAATCAATATCACATTTACCAGCTTCCTGTTCCTCATTCTCATTGTCCTTATTTAATTTTTCAATCGTACTGATCATGT
This sequence comes from Trachelipus rathkii, assembly GCA_015478945.1. Taxonomy (NCBI): domain Eukaryota; kingdom Metazoa; phylum Arthropoda; class Malacostraca; order Isopoda; family Trachelipodidae; genus Trachelipus; species Trachelipus rathkii. The sequence continues at coordinate 35,869 of JABUQX010087342.1, forward strand.
TTGATGCGCTATCCGTAACTAAGCTTAATTACTTGCCTCTTATTAATTTCGAATTCTTTTAAAACATCAATAACAAGTTGTTGGGTATATTTCGCTGAAATGTTGCGATTTGGTATCTCTTTACTCCTAACGTATTATTAATATTGCTTTTTATCTACGCCCCATATCTAATATTATAGCAAAATAATTTAGCTTTGCCCTTGTACAAGCATCCATTTTTAAATGCAAGAAGCGTCCCTTTAAGCAATTTTTAAGTTTATTTTTTGCTTAACCGCTTCTTCTAGAACTGTTTTTCGAATATTTTCCCGGTCTAAAGGAACTTCCAGTTTCGAATTCATGTCTCCACATAGTGCTTTAAATCCTGCTCTTGCAAAAAAATCCTAATGAAATTTTCATTTGACATAGACAGAACAAGTTTTTAACAAATGAAAGAAGTATCCACTTTAGTGTGAGTTTTCAAAAATAAAGGTTCATCCTGAACAGCTTTTTCTTCACCTTTCTTTTTAACAATTCCAGCAATGTTTGGATGAGAGCTTTTTAAATGTCGCATTAATTTAAAGATCCAGTAAGTATTGTGGCCTCCATGAGTAATTGGTGGTTTGGTAAACTCTTTAAATCATGATCGAACTGACTGTTTCCCATTAACTGTGTTAACTATTTCATAATTGACAAATGTAAGTACTTTTATCTTCAGAGCGAGTAAAATATTCAAGTACATGAGGTGTTTTCTATTTGGTTTAGTTGACATGATTTTTCTAAGGATATTAAACTTAATTAATTAAAGGTTACCTATAGAAGTATAGAACCTTTTAGTTTTGAACAATAAATAAACAAGCATATTTCTGAAAAAGAGGATATATATATATATATTATATATATATATATATATTAATATAATATATATATATATATATATATATATATATATATATTATATATATAATATATATTATATTATATATATATTTATATATAATATATAATATATATATATATATAATATATATATATATATATATTATAATATATCAGCTTAATCAGCAAAAACACTTTTAACTCAATGTCCCAAACTATATAACTATCTAAGGATTGGAGGTGATCTTTCTCAATTAAGATATATATATATAATATATATATTATATATATATATAATATAAAAAAATATTATATATATATATATAATATATATATATATATAAAACCTGTAGTGATAAAATAAATAATTACTTAATTTTGTACGTGCCGGAGCCGGAGTAGAGTCTTTTTTTGCGGCTCCGACTCCGGCTCCGGCTCCAAGTCCCTCGAAAATTTCGCCTCCGACTCCGGCTCGGCTCAGGCACCCAAAGATTTTCGCCTCCGACTTCCCGGCTCCGCTCCAGCCCCTCAAAAAATTTCGCCTCCGGCTCCAGCTCCACCCAAAACCTTGCGGCTCCACGGCTCCGGCTCCCGGCTCCGGCTCCGGCTCCGCAGCCCTGGCTTTAGGTTATGTAAAAACGTAAATTTGTAAGTTATAAACATAAAAAGAATAAGTAATTTATTTATTGATTTATTTTTATTTTAAATTATCTTTTTTAATTTCTTTTTTCTGTATCGAGGATACATCATAGAAAAATGTATACCAAGTTTCGTTGC
>JABUQX010087343.1:12500-28916 GCA_015478945.1 Trachelipus rathkii
CCACCAACTGATAGTATCATCATTTGCATCTAGTCGTTTTTCTTGGTGATAGTTTTCAATCATTTGCACTAAATCTTTTGGTAATGCGTGTGTTTCTTTATCACTACTGGACTGTAGAAATTCTTCAAATGAATCTGCTATTGATTTACTTGTAGAAGGTGTTGGTTCTGTAGATCTCGTTTTTTCCTTTTAATGGGTTGCAAATTAATAGACTGTTCGGATTGAAGTTTTTCAACTGCAACACAAAGTGACGATTTAACTTGTTCTAATATTGTGCTACAAAAAAATTATCCTTTATAACGGGGATCTAAGTAAGTTGCAATAATATGAAGGTCATTAATTTCCACAGAACCAAAGCATTTTTCTAGCTCTAGTTTTAATACATCTTTCATTCTTTTTAAACCGTTATCATTTTCATTTGAAGATGGTTTAAAATGTTTCCTTAGCTTTGAGATTAATGGTATTACATCAGAGACAGAAGCTGATGAGGCGTTGATTTTTTTTGGCATCCCTAATCTCATGTGACTCTGTTGACTGAAATTAATATGAACTTCATGCAGTGAGATCATGAATCTTCATTACACAGTTGAGTCGAGTCATATGTCTCTCATTTAAAGTTTGCGTTCAGATTCGTCTTAAGAATTTTTATTATAAAATTCTTTGTCAAATCTCGACAATAAATATCCGCGCAACATCCGCAGGGCAAAGCGCGGATGCGGATGCGGATCTTTAATAATGTTCGGATGCTCCGCGAATGCGGATGTTATCTGCATCACTAATATGTATATACGATAGGTGATGCAAAAAAAGTTATATAGATGGCATGCAAAGTTCAAATATTTACTATTCAGGAAAGAATTTTAGCTTCTGGCTCTTAGGTTATCTCATATCTCATTTCATGACTCAGAAATAGTCTACCATCATGCTCTTGCCATACCTACCTTGATAACGATCTTTCATCGTCTTCATGTCTTGATAGAAAATTACAGCCCAAAGGTTCTCTTGGAATTCATAATGTTGACTGTAGAGGAAATAGATCAATACACTCGAGTTGAACCAAAGATAGCGATAATCTAGCAACATTTTTTTCAACAACCTAATAGTTATCCTCCTTGTTAAAGAGGAAATTTATAATAGCCTCCATTACAGAGAGCCATCCTTCGTTTTCCTTGATATTCATTTTCCTGACAAAGTCACACACCTGCTTTGATCTTCTCGTAAGATAAAGAAGGAAAACCGGATATTATGTGCTGAAAACAATCACCATCAGCATTCATTGCCTGCACGGAATGCTTCATCAACCTGAGCTTAATCTGGAACGGATGAACTATGATCTTGTCACAGCTGACGATTGGTTCATTCACAATGTTTGATATATATATATATATATATATATATATATAATAGATATATATATATATATTATATATATAGATCAAGTTTTTTATAGAACAAATTATATCATATATTATATATATATATATATATATATATATATATTATATATATATATATATAATATATATTATATATATATAATATATATATATATATATATATATGTATTATATGTATGTATAACTATATATATATATATATATATATATATATATATATATAATATATATATATATATATATATATATCAAACAATAACAAAATAATATTTACACATATTATATAATATTGTTATATATAATATATATATATATATATATATATATATATATATATATTAAAATACAAAATAAAATAGCAACAAAAGGTTTATACTACTCAAATTTTTTAAAAAGGAAAAAATCAATTTCAGAAAATAAAATAAATCATGCGAAATTTTCACACACACAAACACACACACCCACACACACACCACACACACACACAAACAAACACACAACACACACACACACACACACACACCACACACCACCAACACACACAAAAAAAAAAAAAAAAAAAAAAAAAAAAAGAGTGTAATTTACGAGTTGTCTTAATGTTTAATTTTTTAAAAATGTTCTGTTTTTAATACAGTAAATTAAAAATTCAATGTTTAATATTCAATATAACAATTAGATGAAACAACGTTTTTCTCTCACTCTGTTTACTTATGTTTACTACATGCAAATAATATATTCAATGTGTTTAAGGTAATATTTATAACTATACAATGAAGATCATTTTCAAAAAAGTCAAACTGAAAATATTAAATATATTATTTCATCCTTTCTCAAACCATCGTAAATAAAATGTGTCCCAAGACCTCATTCGTCCTTTTTTTTTGTCTTCACTGGAAAAGAGCAAAATAAAAAAAAAGATTTTCTACTCTTGTGTCTTTTTATATTTCCGCCATAGATATATCATCGTGTGAAAATAAAATGTCTTCGTAAAATACGATGTTTTCATTTTTTTCTCTTAAGGTACCATATATATATATATATATATCTATATATAATTATATTATCATATATATATATATATATATATATATATATATATATATAATATATATATATATACTACATATATATATATATTATATATTATAAAATTATAAGGATCACATTAATTGTCTTTCTAAACAAGCTTCTAAAAGTTTGGGCGCTCTGAGGCGAATGCAGAACTTCTCACCACTCCATCAGTTGCTTGGTCTGTATATGGGCATTCTTCGCCCTTGCATGGAGTATGCATCAGATATCTCCGGTGGTTCCACAGACACACACACACACACACACACACACACACACACACACACACACACACACACACATACACACACATACTGTTCTCCTTGATAAAGTGAGGTACAGTCTAGGGCTTTTCGATTTGTTAGCTCTCCTACTCTCTCTCCAATCTCTTTCTAAGCCGTTGAAATGTAGCATCAACCTAATTATATTATCGCTATTACAATTGATACTGCTCTTCTTAACTCTCTAATCGAGAATCTCCTCCCTTAAGGAGAGCACGTGTGACCCATTTTTGCACACAGTCTCTTATATAAGATCAATCTTTCATGTACTCCACTTCTGAAGTCTGGAACACATTTTCATCATTTATTTTTAAAGCTTACTTTGACTTTCATACTTTTAAACGCTCTGCTTGGAGGTATATCGGCATTTGATTTGGCCTTGAATTCTAGTTCTCCCCAACTCACGTGGAATTTTTTAAGCCTCTGACCTTTGACCATTGGATCGATATATATTATATATATATATATATTATAGTTATAATATATATATATATATTAATATATAAATATATATATACATATATATATAGTATATACTCATATATATAATATATATATATATATATATATATATATATATATATATATATATATATATATATATATATATATATATATATATATATATATATATATATATATTGCAGAGTTAGAATGGTATGCAAGATCTGTTTTTTGGATCAAAAAGAAAAAAAATCCTAACTGATTTTTACAACTGAACCGATTTTTTTTTTTTTTTTTTTTTTTTTTTTTTTTTTTTTTTTTTTTTTTTTTTTTTTTTTTTTTGGTTTGACAGATTTAGAAATGAATGAGTGAGTTTTTTATTGTGGGGTTTGCTTCATTAAATTCCGACCAGAAATAAATTTTTCAAAAAAAGCCCGTAATATTTTCATAATATTCGCATCTTTTTAAAAAATATTCGCATCTCTAGGTTAGGTTTAGGTATTAAGGGTTTTAAAAACATTGATATTAGAAATTTTAAGTTCCTAAAAATATTTGAGTAAAATATACATAAATTAATCCATTAATAAATTAAGAAGTAGAAAAATCAAGAATGTTTGAAAAATAATATACTTTATATTAAACTGTCTGTGTTACCAGCTTGAGGAACGTAGTCGCCCCTCTTATGTACCTCACAAACTTCTTACCCTAGCCACTACACATAGGATAAAGGATATAAATTTATATTCGTATTTCTGTAATTCCATATATGAAAAAATGCAATTAAAAGCAATATTATTTTATTTTATTTTTTTATTTTATTTTATTTTTTTAAATTAATTCAATTTCTATTATTTTTTATTTTATCTCAATTTCCTTGTTTATTTATCTTTTCAAATTTATTATTTTTTATTTGTAACTTTTATTATTTTATATAGAAATGATTTATTAATTTTAATATTATATTTTATTTTTCCTTAATTTAATATTTAAGCTTAATATTTAGCAAGATGTGCTTCAAAAACAAAAGCTTCTGAGCTCTTTCAGGCCGCTGAAAAGATCATAACTAGCTAGCTACACTTTGGTTGAAAGGCATCCTAAATATGGCAAAGTAAGGAAAGAACTTCATGTTGTAACTCCACTAAGGTAGAAGCGTTTTCGACTTGATATTTCTAAATCATTGATGAAGCTTCCTTTGACAGTTCTGTGTCCGGCACTTCATCACTTATTGAGTCTAAAGGAATGTTAATTAATTCAGCAATGTTTCTGGTACCAAATGTAAAGCTTGTTGCTGCAACTTCTGTTCTAAGATCTTGTACTTTTTCTTGGAAAGTGTATTTTAGAATCCTGCATATGTCATCTGTGAGGTGTCCTAAATTGATTATAAACTCTCTGTGATTCACGTGGATCCAAAAAACTTACTATCCAACATCGAATCAAGAAAAGCTGCTGTCACGTAAAAATCATCGTTTTGAAGGTTTGGACACCTGTTGTTCATGTCAAGTATTAAGAATTCTGTCATTTTTGAAACTCTAAGTGTAGGCAGAAAACTACAGGAGAGATGAAGAAAAGTTGAACATTAGAAGGAATCCTTGAAAGAGATTAAAGATCTGAAGGGATTATACAACAAGAGCTTTGAAGGAACTCTCAGTAGAAAGAAGAAGAAATGAAGAAATATTACTCAATATTTAATATGAGAGTAACTAACTATGAAAATTGATATACGTTTCGGAATTCTAATATTTAAAAAGAAAAAAATTTAAACAAATTTATTTTACTTTTAAGCTGAGTTGGAGGAGCTATAACAATTTCGGACACGTTCTTTTGACAGTTTATAATGAAGGAAAATAAATTTATTTTACATTACGAGCAAAATTTGAAAAGAAAAAAAATCCGAAACATTAAATTCAGACAATAGCGTTGAATTTTGTGAAGAAAGATCTTTTGAGATTGGAAACACTCGGTAGCTAAGTGGAAGTGCACTCGCCCAGTGGGTGGCAAAATGTGAATTATTCCCTCCGTTGGCTTTGGTTGGATAGTCTTACTTCAACGTCCTACTCAGAAGTTAAATAGAGTACAAACAGAAAAAAAAAAAAAAAAAAAAAGTGTCATTCTTATAATGTCCCACCGTCGGCTCGAGCCCTTTAAAAAAAAAATTAAAAAAAAAATTAAAAAAAATTAACATAAAAATTAACATGATAAAAAAAGCAACTTGTGGTAACTCTAGCGCTCCTTCTATTGGAGTTTTAGCTAACACGTGACGCTGCAGGGTTGCAAGAGTAGCGTTCGGCGATTTTCGATATGTCTTTATTTATGTAACTTTCAAAATGTGTGGGTCGCTGTCTATAGTATTATATATATATATAATATATCTATATATATATATATATATATATATATATTATATATATATATATATATATTATATTATATATATATATATATAAATATATATATATATAATATATAATAGCTTATATACTTTCCCACCTCAATTGGAGGGTCACACTGCTTCCAGGAAGCCGGCCACCGCTCTTGGGCGGTTCCACAGGTCGAAAAGAGAAGTTATAGAGAAGTCGGCACGGGGGGCGTCGAAAGCGGAGCACCCCAGAAGGAGGTGCTCCATTGTGTCCTGGGGAATGTGACATCTGGTGCAGGTGGGGGAGGTAACATTGTCTAGTTTGAATCTATATTTATAATGTAAGAGTTTTGGGTGGTGACTTGATCTGCTCCGGGTGAGGTTGATTTGGCCTCTTCTGGACAGTGTTTCTTCTATAGGGGAAATTTTTGGGGAAGGGAGGTTTAGTATATTGTTATTGGGGCGGTTTTTTAGGTACGTGTTAGTTAGTTGTGTATGAATGTGAGTAAGCCATGACCTATTGGGAGGGGGAGGGGGAATAATGTTATAGATGTCATTATAGAATTTAGCTGGTGAGGAGGGTGGGGATTTTAGTCTATGTCGGGAGGGGTTGGAGAGTATTTGGTGACATAGGTTTTCTGGTAGAAATGAGTCCCCACCATCTCCAAGTGGGTGGAGATAGGAAGGATTTAAGTCTCGTCATGTAAAGTTGAATGGGGGTAGTTTTAGTGCATCCAGTGATGATTCTAAGGACGGTGTTTTGTGTGATTTGTAATTTTTTTTAGTTAGTTTTTGACAGTGCAGGGAACCATGCGGGGGAGTCATAGTTTATATTTGTTCTGAGGAGTTGTTTATAAGTGGTGGTGAGGGTATGTTTTCTGTCACTGAAGTTGTGTTGGGAAAGGGTTCGGAGGGTGTTTAGTTTCCGTTGAGTTGATGAGGTGATTTGGTCGATGTGGGGGGAGAGTGTCATGTGTGTGTCATAGGTAAGACCTAATATTTTTGGGGTTTTGTTTAGGGGGAGGGGATTGTTGTTCAGGAAAACTATTGGGTGGAGTGAGGATTGATGGCGGTCAGTGGTTAGGAGAGTGATGGAGGATTTAAGGAAGAGGCGGTCATTCTGTTGGAGAGTAACCAAGTTTCTAATTGTTGTAAGTATTCTTGGGTGTGAAGAGTAGCTATATTTACGTCTGGATGTTGGGAAATGAGGCTGATGTCATCTGTGTATGTAATAAGTTTGGTGGATTGGTGGGTAGGGGTTGGTAGGTCTGCTGTGAAAAAATTAAAAAGGAACGGAGAAAGAATGGCGCCCTGTGGGAGGCCGCGCCGTTTTGTAATTTAATGAAGTGGGAGAGATTGTTTTTGTGGAGAACATTAGCAAAACGATTAGTGAAAAAATTAGAAAGCCATTTTTTGTCGTTATTTTCTAGGGGGGATTGAAGGATTTTTTGAATAAGATGAATGTGGGGACAGCGTCAAAGGCTTTGGTTGATGTCGATTGCTGTGAGAATGGATCTATGGGATGGGGATTGGTTGAAACCATGATGATGTGTTGGGTGAGGGAGGTAAGGGCTGTAGTGGTGGAGTGGTTGCTTTTAAAGGCCAATGTTGGAGAATCTGGAGGATGATGAAATTAAAAATTTTGTTTTAATATTAATTTCTCTAGCAGTTTACTGATGGAGGAGAGGAGAGAAATTGGGCGGTAAGAGGAGGGGGAGTTGGGGTCCTTTTTTGGTTTTAGTTTTGGAAGTATGCATGCTTGTTTCCAGATTGAAGGTATAGAGTTTAGTTGCCAGGATTTGTTGAGAATTTCTGTGATGAGGAGGAGTGCTTTTTCACCGAGGTGTTTTATATGTAGGTTAGAGATTGAGTCTGGTCCTGTAGCTGGTGAGTTTTTGAGAGTTTTGATAGTTTCTGATATCCTTTCAGTTGCTAAACAGGGGGTGGTCGAGTTGAGGTCCTGAGGGGAGTTTTCTGAGTTGTTTTTTTTGTTTTTTCCTGTTATTGGGGTTGTTGGTTGCGAAGAAATGTTTAGCATAATGTTTTGCTAGGTGGTCTGATTTTTGTTTTGGAGAAGGGAGGGAGTTATCAGGTAAGGAGGGGATTCGTGGGAGGGAGGGGGGTTGTTTCGAGAGTTATTTAGTTTTTTGATGACTTGCCAGGTATCAATGCGTGAGATGTTAGATTGTAAGTATTCTAAAACCTTATTAGGGGTGTTGGTGGTTATGAGGTTGGTGATTTGGGTGTTAAGGTTTGTTATTTGGTTAGTGGTGAGTGGGGTATGTGGTCTAAGTTTTCGAAGGGAGTTTCTTTGTTTGATGAGTTGGCTAATTTCAGGGGAAAGTTTGGGGTTATAGGATTTTCTGTGGCCTTTGGGTATGTATCGGTTAGCTGATTTGATGATTAAGTTATTTAAGTGATTAATGGAGGTGTGTAGGGATGTTGTGTCATGGATTGGAGTGGGGTTAATATGTGTTTCGATGTGGTCTGTGAATGCTGGCCAGTTAGCTTTTTTATAGTTGGTGTATGTAGTGATCTTTTTTTTGAGGGGTTTGATAGGGGGAGGTTAGAGAAATGAGAATGGGGAGGTGGTCTGAATGTAGGTCAGTGATGGTGTCCCAGGTTAGTTGGTGATGTAAGGAGGGGGAACAGAAAGTAACATCAGGGGAGGTGAGAGATTGGTTTGCTTTGGGAGGGATTCGGGTGGAGAGGTTTTTGGAATTGAGGATATTAAGCGATTCTAATTCGTTAAGGATGTGGTTGCCGCGGGGGTCCAGAGGGGTAATCTTTGTACCAAGCGGAGGGTGGAGTTTGAATCGCCTCCGAGAATAAGATTTGAAAATGTGGATAGTATTGATAGGGAGGTGTTAGGTTGTTTTGGGGGGGTCATGGGGTGACGAATGTAGAGATTGAAGATGTTATATCTTGTTCAGGAAGGAATGGAAAGGATCTGGGGATTTTATTTGTGTCGGGAAAATAGGGTGGAGGTGTTAGGCCGTAGTGGGTTTCTGTGGTACGGGGATGTCGCTTACGAAATCAGTGGTATTAGAGGGAGTGTTCTGAGGAGGTTTGGGACGCGGGAGAATATGGAGTCGTAGCCGTAGAACGGGGGGAGAGGGGTGTTTTGGGAGAGGGAGGCTTCTTGTAGGATAGCTTTATGAATGTTGTGTTTTTTAAGGAAATGGTTGAGTTCAGTGATTTATTAGCTTAGAAAAAAAAAACCGTTTATTGAATTGTAGTAATAATTGAGTGATTGAGTATTGGTTTTGGGAGGGAGGGGTTTTTGTTGAATAATAGAGGGAGGGATTTGCAGAATTGCGGGTGAAGCCTGTGGTTTATTTCTGTTTGGGAGGATGTTTCGAAATGGGAACAGGTTCCAGGTGTACCCATTTGCGGCATCTTTCACCATTTGGGCTATTTATAGCCAGCATGTTGGTAGGCAGATAGGGAAATATATGCTAAGGGGTCCCGGGTTTCTCTCAACATCTCCACGCCGAAGATTGGAGTAGTCCGCCCTACTAAGAAAGAAGAGATAGACCAGAGAGTAGACTTGAGCATAGATGGGTGAGCGAGTTGAAGGCAATAGTAAAAATAAAATAAAAACCGACTGTGGGCCCGGCGTCAGCCTGGCTCCTATCGGCAATGACCTCTTGGTGGAGGCGGGGATAGCGATTGATCTTGATGCCGACCCCCCTGGGCAGAAGTTCCAACCTCTCGGAGGAATCCTACCACGGAACGAGGCATTTGGTTGCACCGCGGGAAGGTGTCACTCATCGCAACCTATATATATATTAATATATATATATATAATATTATCTATAATATATATATATATATATATATATAATATATATATACTATATCTATATATATATATCTATATATATATCTATTCCTATCGGCAATGACCCCTCTTGGTGGAGGCCGGGGATAGCGATTGATCTTGAGTGCGCGACCCCCTGGGCAAGAAGTTTTTTTTTTTTTTTGTTGTTTCATTTTTTTGTTTATTTTTTTTTTTTTTTTTTGTTTTTTATATCCCTACCCTTCTCTCGGAGGAATCCTACCACGGAACGAGGCATTTTGTTGGCACCGCGTGCAGGTGTCTCTCATCGCAACCCTCTATATATATACTATATATATATATATTATATATATATATATATATATATATATATATATATATATTATATATATATATATATATATATATATATATATATATATATTATATATATATAAATAGTAGTATATATATATATAATATATATTATATCTAAAGAATAATAATAATATAATAATAATAATAATAATAATAATAATAATAATACTATAATAATAATAAATTAATAATAATAATAATTAATAATAATAATAATAATTAATAATACTAATTAATAATACTAATAATAAATAATAATAATAATAATAATAATAATTATTATTATTATTTGTACAACCTTGTTTTGAAATACAAATCCTTATCTCAGTATCCAATCCCTTCAGATACTTTGTATTTTAAATTGATCTACAAATAGAGTTTTTAAAATAAAATAATAAAATCTTGGGGGGAGTTATAGGGTTTAAATCTAAAATTAGGCTACTGAAGGTTAATGCTCATACAGTAATAACTAACATACACACACCACACACACCACACACACAAACCACACACAAACACACACACACACACACACACCACAGACACACCATCACACACACACCACACACACACACAGAGCATATATATATATATTAATATATATTATATATATATATATATATATTTATAGTATATATATATTATATATATATATTATATATATACTATATATATATATATATTATTATATATATACATTATTATGTAGGTAGAATACCCTTGGCATGTATAATATTTTTATTAACTAATACATCTTAATGATTTTTCTTATCAGTATTAAAATTCTTTAAAACAACTTTAATTTATTTACAAAATATACACAAGACAATTGAGCTTTCGTCTTACATCATCGTAAGACCTCCTCAGAATCTAAACAAATAGGAAACTTCTTAATGATATATGAAAAAATTATTTTTAAAAATTGGTTGGTTGTTTCTTAACTATCCTTCTTTTTGATGTTTCCCAAAATGTTAGAAGTAAGTAATATGGAACTCTGAACATCATCCAGCTTCATGTCCCCAGGAATCCTGTTGAAGTTCTTTGAATTATAGATGATTACTGACTCCAATATTTTTCTTTTCTTGGTATGATTACAAAATAAAATGTGAGACGCTTCTTTTATGTTGATTTTATGGTTATGTTCGGACCGATGGGTGGTTAAAGCAGAATTAGTGGAGTCATTAATTAAATCTGATTTATGCTGATTAATTCTCCTATGATAGTCATTAGTTTCACCTATGTAAACATCTTGTCATCTTGTCCCTGTCATGATTAATAGCGGAGTAACGCATTGATGTGTTATGTTTCCTTGGTTATTCAATTTGCATATGGATGGGGTTATAAAAGAATTAGAGGTGGGTGTTGAAGGGGAAGGTGTTAGAATGATGAAGAATAAAAGGAAGTGGAGGGTGCCCTACCTATTATATGCGGATGATTTGGTTTCGTGTGGTGAATCTGAAGAGAGTTCGAGAGGATTGGTAGATGGATTTGGCAGTGTGTGTAAAAGTATGGGCTTGATAGTAAACGTAGATAAGATTAAGGTTATGGTTGTGAGTGAGAAAAATCCTCGGTGTGAAGATATGTTTGATGGTGAACAACTGGAACAAGTGTCTGAATTTAAATATTTAGGATACATGTTGGATGAAAAGGAACGGATAAAGCAGAGTGTAGTAGGAAGTTTGTGGATGGTAGGAAGGTTGCTTGAGCAATTAAATCCTTGGTAGATGTAAAGGGACTACGTCTTGAGTGAGCTATGGTCTTACATGAGGGTATGTTGTTACCTGTGTTAATGTATAGTAATGAAACTATGGTCTGGAATAAGAGGTATAGGTCTAAAGTACAATGTTTTCAGGTGGGCAGTCTTAGGTGCATGTTAGATATAAAATATGATAAAATATAATATAAAATATTATATTACAATAGAAATTACATTTTTTAGTAACATATTATCAATAAAAACAAATAAATTAAAAAGTATATTCTTGCAATTCGTTTTCTTTAATTTTGTTTTCTCTAAATGAAATAGGTAAGTAAACCCACATATTTTAAAACTACATTTTAAAAAGTATTACCTAAACAACACAATATTATTTAAGGCAATTAATAACATATATATATATATATATATATATATATATATATATATATTATATATATATCTATATATATATATATATATATATATATATTATATATATATATTATTATATATATATATATAATATATATATCTAGGAAAGTATTTAGGTATTGTTATTGGTAAATAGATTAATCTTTATGATAGTAAATGTAAGGCTATCATCTCCTTCAAAAGATAAAATGATAAAAGAAATCACAAGATTTAGAGGATCAGGTGATATGTTACGACAAGACATTCTAATAATATACCAGTAAATATATATATATTATATATATATATAATATATATATATATATATAATATATATATATATATATGATATATTATATATATATAATATATATTATTATAATATATATTATTTTATATCATATATATATATATATTATATAATAGTATATATATTATATTATATATATATATGTAGCACTCCATTAACTTTGTAAAAGTTTTAATTTATGTTCGTACTTATGCTAAGATTTGCGCGAGCAAAATTTTAGCATAAGTCAAAGTGAAAATATATATAAACTCGTCCTTTGAGATACTCTTCAGTCAGATACAAAGTCAGATAAAATTTTATTAGAATCAGAGAAATTCACTCAAGATACTCTCTCCAGAAATCCTCCCGGCAAGAGCGATAAATCTTTCAGGAAAAGGCTGTGACTTGAATTTCGATCACAAATTTTTCGTCGCTAAAGCGAAGAGTCAGAGGCAATTTGGGTGGAAAACGCGCTGGAAAAGGCTGTGACTACGCAATTTCTGCCTACGAGAGAGAGTACTCTCAACAGAAGGGACTTGTTACTTTTATACTTTCATGGCATATTTTACTTATTTTCAAACTAAAAAATCATTCAAAAGATGGTGTTTTCTAAATTCCCATCCTCTTATATAGGTGCTTGCTCACAAAAGAAGCACCAATTTAGCAAGGCCCCCTATATATTGGTGAACCCAGAGTAGAACACCCAGAAACTTCAAACAACGCCTTCTAAAAAACAAACAAAATGAAGAAAGAAAAAACTACAATAATACTAAAATTTTCAAATCAGATCTTCGAGAAAATGACTCAAGCAAACAAATTAAAATTTTCAACTTCAATTTTCATTTCTAATTTGGGATTATGGTCTCACCTTTTCACAACTATACAGTTTGAGGATTCATCGTCAGACATAAGCAAATTTCCTTTTCGGCATGGATTTTTTTCCTCATTCAAGTTTGGATTATGGGGAGAAATTCATTTTTTGGATTCCACTAGAAACTTTGATTCCTTTTCGATCCTAAATTGGTTCTGTGACCTCTCCCTTTTATGTATGAAGAAAATTTTTCAAATAAAGGATCTAAATTTCAAGCAACTTCGCCTCTACATATGTAACTTCCTTTACGGTAATGGATTTCTTCATCATTTTAAGTTTGGATAATGGGCAGACATTCATTTTTGGATTCCACTACGAACTTTGATTCCCTTTCGAATTCTAAATGGTCTGTGACCTCTCCCTTTTATGTATGAAGAAAATTTTCAAATAAAGGAACCTAAATTTTCAAGCAACCGTTGTCCTCTATATATATGGTCAAGCATGTTGTCTCTCGTCACTACAGCTTTAAAAACTATTTACTTTGCGCATTGGTCAAACCATGGATACATTAGAAACGCCTTATACTGGACCTTTCCTAGGATTCAACGGTTCGACCGATGTGGCCTACTTTAACTTGTGAATAACTCAATTATTTTATATCAAGAATTTATGTATAAACTTTTTTGTATTTTTATGCATTAAATGTTTGTATGTTGGTTTATATCTAACGGATATAAACCAAATATGCTTATGTTTAAATGCCCTCTTTTATTTTCTGTAAATATATACATTATTGTATTTTTATGTATTCAATATTTGTATATGTTTAGATCTTCGGATGTAACGAGTTAGCTCGTATTTGAATATTTACATTTCTTGTATATTATTTTTGCCTTCAAATGTTTACTATGTCTACTTAGGTCTTCGGACATAATTAGATATGTTTGGCATTTGGAAATATAACTATGTATTTTAGTTATAATTTCTTGTATAATTATTATAACATACTTCCTCACTCCGTGTTTAGCGCAGGAAGTAATGTAGCCCTCCATTAACTTTTGTAAAAGTTTTTAATTTATGTTCGTACTTATGCCAAGAATTTGCGCGAGCAAAATTTAGCATAAGTCAAAGTGAAAATATATATAAACTCGTCTTTTGAGATACTCTTTTTCTTTAGATACAAAGTCAGATTAAAACAATTATTAAGAACCAGAAGAAAATCTCACTCAAGAAACTCTCCCTCCAGAAATCCTCCCGGCAAGAGCGATAAACTTCAAAGAAAAGGCTGCGTCTGAAATTTCATCACAAATTTTCGCACTAAACGAGAGTCAGAGGATTGGGTGGAAACGCGCGCTGGGAAAAGGCTGTGACTTACCAATTCACCTCACGAAGAGAGAGTAATTCTCAACAGAAGGGACTTTTGTTACTTTATACTTTCATTGCATATTTTAATTATGTGAATAAAAACATCATTTCAAATCTGGATTTCTAAATTACCATCCTCTTATATAGGGTGCTTGCTCGTAAAAGAAGCCACCCAATCTAGCAAGTCCTACCTATATAATTGGTGAACCCAGAGTAGACCACCCAGAACTTCAATCAACGCATTCTGAAAAATAAACAAAAACATGAGAAAAAGAAAAATACTACAATAACACAAAATCCCAGTCAGAACACTCGGAGAAAATGACTCAAGCAAAACGAACAATTATCAATACGAACTTCAATTTTTCATTTCTAATTTTGGTTATGGTCTTCACCTTTTCACAACTATCACAGTTCGAGGATTCATCGTCAGACATAGCAAATTTCCCTTTTCGGTATGGATTTTCTTTCATCATTCCAGTTTGGATTATGGGTCAAGAAACTCAATTTTTGGATTCCACTACGACCTCTGGATTCCTTTTCGAATCTAAATGGTTCTGTGACTCTCCCTTTTAATGATGAAAGAATTTTTTTTTATTTAATTCATCTAAATTTCAAGCAACTTCGCCTCTACATATGTAACTTCATTTACGGTATGGATTTCTTTCATCATTTTAAGTTTGGATTATGGGCAGAAATTCATTTTGGATTTCACTACGAACTTTGATTCCTTTCGAATTCTAAATGGTTCCGTGACCTCTCCCTTTTTATGTATGAAGAAATTTTTCAAATAAAGGACCTAAATTTCAAGCAACGTTGTCTCTATATATATGTCAAGCAATGTTTCTCTCGTCACTACAGCTTTAAAAACTATTTACTTGCGCATTGGTCAAACCATGGATACATTAGAAACGCCTTAAATATGGACCGTTTCCTGGATTCAATGGTTCGATCGATGTGGCCTACTTAACTTGTGAATAACTCAATTATTTTATATCAAGAATTATGTATAAACATTTTTGTATTTTTATGCATTTAAATGTTTGTATGTTTGTTTATATCTAACGGATATAACCAAATATGCTTATGTTTAAATGCCCCTTTTATTTTCTGTAAATATAACATTATTGTATTTTTATGTATTCAAATATTTGTATATATGTTTAGATCTTCGGATGTAACCAGTTATGCTCGTATTTGAATATTTACATTTCTTGTATATTATTTTTGCCTTCAAATGTTTATATGTCTACTTATGTCTTCGGACATAATTAGATATGTTTGCATTTGCAAAATTATAACTAATGTATTTTGTTTATTATTTATCTTGTATTTATTATACATCTTTTCTCACTCCGTGTTTAACGCAGGAAGTAAATGTAGCACTCCATAACTTTGTAAAAGTTTTAATTTATGTTCGTACTTATGCCAAGATTTGCGCGAGCAAAATTTTAGCATAAGTCAAAGTGAAAATATATATAAACTCGTCCTTTTGAGATACTCTTCAGTCAGATACAAAGTCAGATTAAAACAATTATTAAGAATCAGAAGAAAATCTCACTCAAGATACTCTCTCCAGAAATCCTCCCGGCAAGAGCGATAAAACTTCAAGGAAAAGGCTGCGACTTGAATTTCGATCACAATTTTTCGCTAAAACGAAGAGTCAGAGGCAATTGTGAAAAACGCGCTGGAAAAGGCTGTGACTACCAATTCACCTACGGAAGAGAGAGTATCTCAACAGAAGGGACTTTTGTTACTTTTATACTTCATTGCATATTTTACTTATGGTTGAATAAAAACATCATTTCAAATATGGATTTCTAAATTACCATCCTCTTATATAGGGTGCTTGCTCACAAAAGAAGCCACCAACTCTAGCAAGTCTACCTATATAATTGGTGAACCCAAGTAGAACACCCAGAACTTCAATCAACGCCTTCTAAAAAAACACAAAATGAAATGAAGCAAAAGAAAAAACTACAATAATACTAATTTTCAAATCAAGAACACTCGTGAAGAAAATTGACACCTCAAACGCAAACGAACATTTCAATACGCACTTCAATTTTTGCATTTCTAATTTTGGCTTGGATGGTCGTCACTTTTCACAATCTATCACAGTTTCGAGGATTCATG